>JAABNY020000119.1:26848438-26870209 GCA_015164015.2 Brevimyrus niger
CTGGGTGAACTATTGTCCCCCCGCGCCCCGGCCCGCGAGACCACAAAGCGCGCGAAGGAGGGGGGGGGGTGAGGGGGGGGGGGGGAGAGGGGGGGGGGGGGGGGGGGGCAAGGGGGCGGGGGCCTCACATGCAACACCACTGAAGCTGGAGGTGAAGAACCTTGCTTAGTGACCCACCCTCATTCTGCTGGTCCTGCTTTTTGACCTTCCCATCAAGGACAATTGGTTGTACAGCTTCCGTTGAGTAACGTTGCGATTTCAGATCATAACCATGCATTGATTCAGTACTGTGGATCGTCAGGCTGGCACTGTGTGTGCGATTACAGAAAATTAATCAACACCCTTCAGAAGCCAGAATTCAACAGTGCTGTGGTAAGCCTATAATAAAATGTTTTCCTGGCTCCACAACTGAGCACGTCAGACCTACCAGTCCTCAGCTGGGGTATAACGAAACTGTACATTTGAACAGTGTTATGCCTGTCAGGTAATTCAAACGATACTATTAAATAATATAATCACGTGCTCAAGTCATGTTAGAAACGTTTGTGTCAAAAGGACTGGGCAGACAGTCATGAAAAGTCATGAGCAGGATTTGCTGTCATTAAGCTGAGGGTGACGCAATTAGGTCAGCAGTGTAAAAACCCTGCATTGAGCCCTGCTGTTCCTACAAATCATAGCTTGGCAACTAAAATTTGCATAACACTTTTTTGCTGCTGTTCCTGGGAAGTAAGTGTTACATACTAATTGATTATGCCTCAGAAGTTTGAAGTATTGGAAACGGCTATTATTCCCTAAAATCTTTCATCTTTTGTGACCGGGACAGTGATATTTTTTTCCTTGCAGCTGTAACTAAACTGAGCTGGTGGACGTAAGGCCTCTGTATTCATACTAATATTTATATTACTGGAAAATTCTAGAAAGTTCTCGAAAGTTCTAGTAGTTACAGTACATGAAGTGTACTCAGCACTCAATCTATCTAGAATATTTGGGATGATGTGGAAATTTCAAAATAGCACTGTACTGGTCACAAAAGCAAAGTTTGTGGGGAATAACAGCTATTTCCATATTTCCAGGCAGAAGCAAATAGGGACTAACACTTTCTACTCAGGAAAAAAAAAGTCTGTTACATAGTGTAATACATTCATTTCCAGGTTCACTTTGTAACCGCATAGACTTCAGAGCAGCACAATCGAAAAAGCACCATCACAGGATAACTAACAATGTAAGAGTACCCAAAATTTTTGTGTGAAATGGAGGATTCTTTAAAAATCTATAATCCCGTCAACAGGCCTGAGAAAAATCTCCCTGGGCTCCGTTAGCCTTTGTGAAGCATCTGCTGCTGTTGCTCAGCTCTTGTCTCAGGAAGATCAGAACGCCTTCATCTCCATGTACATCTGGCAAAGCACCTCGGATCAGGCTTTCACGGACGGTACCAAATCAGGAATTATTCTGAAAATCTTTATGGTCCCCAAAAACACAGCACATAGGCATAAGTAATTATGCATTTTCTTTTCAGCTGAACATATCAGCTGTGTTTGTATTCATCATTTTATATAGTCGAAATAAGATTAAATGGGTGGTGATATAGTCTCTTATTTACTGTCCATTACTTCACATAAATACAGGTACTAACTCTGTTAGCCCTATTATCCTGCTCTCATCCAGGATAAACAGATGGAAAATGGATGAACGGAATGTCTACTAATAAGTATTAAGTAATAAGAATGGCTTATATTGACAATTATAATGCATTATGAAGGTATCTATAGTGCGTTATAGATGAGAGCTTCACAGAGCATTTATAATGCATAACAAACATGGGTATAATGTGTTGTGCCTTTTTATAATAGTTATAGCTGTGTTTGTAATACTTTATGAATGCATTATAATGTATTCTGATGGTCTATATAATGCATCATGATGATTGCTTTAAGTGATGTGTTACTGAAGTATACATTAAGATCTTCACAGCAGTCTGCTTTCATGTTTCTCAGCTATTTCGTTCCAAAGATAAAAGGGAATCACTGCTGAGTAATACGAGAATGTAAATAGGAAGTCAAGTTCAAATATTCAGTTTCTTCTGACCACATAGTAGACAAATAATCACAGAAACCTATAAACCTGACACTTTATGGATTTAGACAGCATATTAATTAGAGTACCACCTTAATGTCATGGTCTTATATTAGAAAGCACATACAGTAGCGGCATATGGGTAAAACAATAATATAGGCTTCTGCTTAGGTATCTTGATAACACATATGACTGTATTGATCTAAGAAGAGCTTTCATTTATAAGGGCTTACTGTACAGCACCCAGTATAATGGATTCCAGTAATGGGGCTGAACTCTCAGCTTGTTCATGCAGGCATACAGATTAACCTGCCCAAGCTGTAGGCCAATATTTCAACAAACTCCAATGACATTTCTAGCTATTGCTTCTCCACAAAACCAGCTTGCTATATATATAGTTTGGTTCCCTATATAATACATAATTTAACTTTTCAGTCTTTAGCAATACGAAATATGTAATGAAAAACAGATCATTATTTTGTGCTGTTATCTTCTTTATGATAGAAAGTACAGAACAGTATTTTTTTTTTAATCTTTTAGGTCAGTGTTTCCAAATATATGTGCTCTCATAAAGATGAAAGCCATCTCTAATGTTCATACCCTCATCAGTATGAGCTGACTACAATTTCATGTTTATAGTATTATGTCTGTGTTGGCTGGCATTCTAGATAATGAAATCATGTAAGAAAAGAAAAAGTGGTTCTTAATACACAGAAACTACTACATGAGTTAGATACAGGGCGACGGAATCCTGGTTTGGCCACTGAAAAGGGGGAAAATTTTATTATTGCTTTGGTACTAAATCTACACTAAACTTATTATCCATTCCTATTTCACTAAGTCAGTTAAAAATACCTATAGGTAAAACAGCAAGTTCTGTCCAGAGATCTACACCAGTAAGCATCTAGTTATAGATACGGGTTCTCAACCAAATCCAAACATACAAAAAAAAAAAAAACTGGTCGAATATCCATGCCTAAGACAACCATTTGAAAAAGCAATGTACACATTTCTGCTTCCCAGGATTTAAAATTCCACTGGTGATTTTGGAGAGAGAGATGCATTTGAATGTGAATGCATGTTTAGTAAGAAACCACCCCCTACATTTTTATTCAGCCTGTGCCAAGTGCAGGGCCAGAGTCAACCAATGCACTGCAAGGTACAAACAATAGGTATGTTGTAGAGGTGCCAATAAGAATGGCACAGGCTTAAGAATTCTGGGAAGGAATTCATGTCCTTAGGCCTGGAGTGGAGGGCCAAAGGCTTTTGGACAACTGCTGCTGTGTCCTATGAAATCTTATAATTAATTTGGGAAATATGGTTAGGCAAAGAGGAACTTCAGTAGTGATTATGTGGAACCCAGACCTCAGACATGATGTAGACTCCTGCAAATGGACATTGACACTAATGTTCTTTGCTGTTCACAGTGTGCTATGCACAGTGAATGTTCCTCCACACAGCAGTCTTATCCTAATTACATTGTCCCCCCAATACATAATTGTAAGTGGAATTAAATGGGCGCAGTGCATATGTGTATCTTAAGGAGAATCAACATCCTAAAGCTGCACATTCTGAGTTCATTTCTGTTCCACAAATTTAGAAAATGTCCAATAAAAGGAAACTGCAGTGTGATTAAACTGCAGCCTGACCCATAAATTATTTAAATTCAATTTAGATGATCCAATTAAAATCTTACATTTGCTTTAGCAGTATTCATCATAGAAATGTAAGCTGTCAGAGAAAACATTATTGCTCATATCGTCCTTTAGACCTACTTTATTTTTGTTCCGAGCAGCATACTGATATCAGTATTTGTCGTAGTCCTCATATTTGCTATTCGTCTTTCTTCTCTTTCTGCTTATACAGAAAGCAGGAAAGCCGTGCTTTATTTTTGACGCCTGCTTACTTCTTCACTGATGCGTAAAGTTTAAATAAGGCTATAAGTGAACGTAATGTAGTGATTAATGAGACGGTTGTAAATGAATGTCTGATTCAAGAAACAAGTTTGCCCTGCAGTTATGCCCTTTCAGAAGGGGAATTTACATCCACATCTTCACTAAATACGAAAATCGTTCCTACTGCTATTTCATAGGCAAGTTTACCTTCTTGGGTATGGCAACACATCAAATTTAGAATAAGACATAAACAACATAACAAGGCATTTTTGTTCTGTATATATTACCTAACTAATAATTACTTTCTTGTAGTTAATGCCCCAATCGGGAAATAACAGATGCCGATGGTAAACAAAAGAGAGAGATTTATAAACACAAATAATTGTGCATCGCCCGCAATGGGAATCGTGAAAATGCACTATCGATCTCCAAAACCATACCCCGTAAAAATGTCTCTTCACGTAGATGTAAACGACAAATTACGGAAACCCACTGCAAAAGCAAAACTGCACAAAAACACGCTGAAATTAAATAATAAAAACCGACGATCCGGAACATACACGTCATGCACAGCTTTATATGAGAGCTGACTGCAAGAAACAACGGCAAAGGACTCAGACATTGGGGGGACAACTTAATAGTTTTAATACAAAGATCTATTATTCGGGGGCGAATGAAGCTAAATTAAATATTAGGATGACATGTCCCCTCCGTCCTCCCACCCCGGTTGCTATCCCCTGTTCATCTAACGCGTCTAATAAAGCATTGAAAATAAAACAATTCCATTCTGAACTATTTCAACGTTGAATAAAACGACATACATAAAAAAAACAAGACACTTTACTTGCATATTTTGCAAATAAGTAAAGCATTTCATACCTGAGACCAAAGCGGACAGCACTCCGGCACTTGATTTTTTTCCCCTCGTCTCCTTTTAAGCCGTCAACACCGCATTTCAAGCTCCGCTTGGCTTAAAAGTATGTGATTCTGACAGTTGTTTTTCCTCCCGCAAAACCAAGATGCCCAGAATGATTGGAGTAAATGGGCAAATATAAATAATAAAGCAGTTTTAAAAGTGGTGGGGCGGCTTGACGAGGTTTCATGCGGAGAAGCCGAGGCTCGGACAGCTCTGGTGCTGAACTGCGTTGCCCGTTTTTAACTGTAGTCGGTCCTGTGTAATATTCGGCTTTTTGAGCTAAGAATAAACCGCGTTCAAGAACATTACTAACTTCCAGGTAACGACTTAACCGAGTAAAAACTGCACGTGCGACTGGCGTAAATTCATCCGCATCCCTAGCGGTCTTGTACCGCTTTTACGTACAGTGGGCTGTGAGTCTCTGTCAACTGCTACGGGCGCTTCTCAAGAACATGACGTTTGCCTCAGGAAACGCCAATAACAGCTCGGGCTACTTTTTAAACACAGTTTTTATATTACCGGCGGGCCACACGATGTGACAGCCAAACACAAGAGTGTGCATGAATGTGCGCAGATACGGCTGTCGTTTAAACGATGACTGTGTGTTCTGCCTTTTTCACATGGGATCCTGGCCCAACATCCAAGACAGCCATGGATTTTGTTGTTTCAAAATATAATACTTATTAGGCTGAGTGTGTCATAAACACAACTGATATGTGTCTCTATTTGTTGGTCAGTAGAGGAAAAAAATGATGTGAGTCATAGTTAACCACATAAATTCCTTTTAAAAGTTGTTATCCAGGGAGGTGTATACAACATGTTGTGGTTTAAAAAAAAGCAGAAATCTTCAACACAGAAAATCAATATACGTGACACATTTTTTGTACTGGGTTCCTCTGACAGAGGCTAAAAGCATCAAATATACTGAACCAATGAACTTCTATTGTTAAAATAGCAGAAGAAACGTAGGAATCTTCCAATTATTTTGGTCTGAAGGAAAATCTTTTTATTGAGAGGGGAATAGACTCAGCAGTAACGGGCAGCTTAACCCACTCCTAACAGGGACATGGGTCATGCTTTTGCATTTTGGTCAAGGCCACATCCGTCTATCCATATATCATGGGAGGGATTTGAGGGGGATCTCTTCTGGAGAGCAGCTGAAATAAATTACACAGCATATGAGGGCAATAATTCATATTTTTAATATATCTATAAATTAAACATTTAAAATGGCTTATTCTTTGCATGCGTCATTCAGAACTATAATCACGATTCGTATCATTTGAGTTCCTAACGACATTGTTCTGCCTTAGCACAGGGGTACAATGTGTTGTTTTTTTTGTAATTTTTTTTTGGGAGGGGGACCCTATTGATGTTGTTACAAAATGGACCCTGCAAGGGCAAAAGGGACAGTGGATGGATAAATGTAAGAAAGACATGCAGCTGGACAGGGAGAGGCAATAATGTTCAAGGGGCAAATAAAAAATGAAGCAATGGCAAATGTCGAAATTAACGGGTTAACGCAGATTAATCCATTATCATGATTAATCTGATTGAAATTTTTAACTCAATTAACCCATCTGCAGCCTAGAATGACTCGGAATCTCTGAAATGTCTCTGTCAACCCCTTTCGGGCAGTTTTGGTGCATTCCCTTTGCCCTATGAACTTGTATTCCAAGTCAGGTTCCGAGTTTTGAAGCCGGAAGTGACAAGATGCACATTCCCGTCTCTCGTAGATCTGAAAAAAAAACCTCGGAGCAGCACAGAGGATCCCGAATTCAGAATCAAAGATGGCTGCGACTTTTATCAACAGAAGGGTAAGCTGTAGTTCTATACTGTTTAAGTAACTTCTCATTTGTGGCTCATTAAATCGGTCACACACTATACCATCCAACTTATCGAAGATGTGTTGCAAAAAAGATTGCTTTTTGATATGGGTCCGTGGTTTGGCATTTCTGTGGCAGATGGAATGCATCCGACTCATGTTCAAGATGTTCTATATACATGGTAAGTGCATATATATTCCCCTTTTTTTGAGTCTGTTTGCTCATGCAAAATGAAATGCGGGTAATATACACTCACCTAAAGGATTATTAGAAACACCAGTTCAATTTCTCATTAATGTAATTATCCAATCAACCAATCACATGGCAGTTGTTTCAATGCATTTAGGGGTGTGGTCCTGGTCAAGACAATCTCCTGAACTACAAACTAAATGTCAGAATGGGAAAGAAAGGTGATTTAAGCAGCATTTCTAAAGAATGCTTTCAGCACCGTGTTGAATCAATGCCACGTAGAATTAAGGCAGTTCTGAAGGCGAAAGGGGGTCAAACACCATATTATTGTGGTGTTCCTAATAATCCTTTAGGTGAGTATATATTAAAAATGAATGATATTTAAATAATTTAATGATGATTAATTGAATTTAGTCCACAGAAACCCTGTGATTAATCTCATTAAAAAATGTAATAGTTGACAGCACTATATATATATATAATTAGAAAAGCAGGATGTCATAAATGGATTTAGGGTGTTCAATAAATAATCTTATTGTTGTGTTTGAATAGAGCATAAATGCAAAACATCGTTCCATCCAGCAGTCAGGTTTCTTTCCACACAGTCCCTGAGCCCACTGGACAGGGTACAGGTAAGGTCATGGGGTTTCTGAATGTATGGTACTTCGGAGATGAGGAGAAGAAGGACTCAAGGGAGGGAATTGCATGGAATATTAAAATCTGAATGCTGCAAGGCTCACTGGTTCATATCAAATCCCTAAGAACCACTTCTTGATCCCTGAATAAAGCAAAAACAATCTAAATGCATGTAAATACAAGAATTTATTTATCCTAAGCTTGATAGTATTTGAATGCTGAAAGCCACACAAATTGATTTAGATCTTGGTTGTTCCCCTATTAAATTATTTATCACTCAAACACATATTGTCTTCAAATGGCACCATAACAAAATCCTATACGGAGAATGAGTCCATCAGAATAAGCGGTCATTTTGCTGTGGTAAGCACACACAGATTGACCTGAAAGCTAATTGCAGTCGTGCCAGTAATGAGAAAAGTGTCTTTCATGCCAGAGATAGAAGCTCAGACCATATGTTCTTCAAATGATCTAGATTCTATTTTCTGTTTCTGTGGTCGTTTGCACAAAATGCAGACCTTGTGAAGTTATTGCGCAATATGACAAATAATAAACAAAAAAACCACAACATGTTCCCTGGTCTCGTTCTTCATTTCACCCAAGATGATGCTTAAGGAAGTGTTTTTGCTTCTTTTGATTATAAACAATATGAACAATGCAAAGCCACAGTGTCCGCACACTACAATCCTCTCTGATTCATCTTACTCACTGCATAATAAAAGTGACTATCCTGTAAATATTTCTTCTTGAATGTAAAGTTTTTACATTTGTCCTGCTTATTGTACAGTATAATCATCATAAATTACATCAATTATGTCTTTCTCCTTTACTTTCAGCATTGTTTATGGAAAGCTGAAATGCATCATCTCATTCTACCAGTACAATGACAACAAAGACTTTGAAACACTGACTCTTAAATCTTTAATCTATTATTAGCACATGACAATCCTTAGCCATTACTGCCCACAGATACCTATGCTATCTTGGTATCAAGTGATTAAACTACAAGGCAGTATACGTAACTTTATCCAGCTTGAGACACTATATAACTTTAAAATGTTAGATGCATGAAACTGAATGATACTGAAAGCTGGAGAAAAAAATTGGCCCGGCTGGATTCCTCAGATTGGGGGAGAAATATGAAATCTGGCTAAATACATGTAACTAACATCTCCTGGAGGAAGTGATGAGCATTCAGAATGAACAATGTTAACCATAAAGAAAGAAATGCGTGAAACAGGCACCAAAACCAATCTTGGAGTTCCAATTTTGAGAGATTACATTTTACATTACTATTCAATGTCAATACACAACAGATTTATTTTCCCCATGAACAGTATATATAAACTGTACTAGGTGATGTCAGAGGTGCAGGCTGAGAGAATAATATAAGCTACTTTGTCTATGGTGTTTTCCTTCCCCCCAAAGAGACATTGGAACTGATTTAGTTGTTTACTTTCTTTGTCACTAGCGTAGCATGCATACATGCATTTTTAATAATAAGACGGAGCATTTGCTCAACAGCATTTTAGAGGACCATTCCCAACTCAGCCAGTTACAAGAGAAATCAATACTAAACTAATCAATATTTTTTTAAAAATCTTGGATAAATAGCAATTGACTGGATTGGATTACGGGTTAAGCTATGAAAATACGTAACAAGTAAGGTAACGTGTGACTCGCAGTTTTCAAAACCAGAAATCTGTCCCATGTTTAAAGATCTCTGGAAATATGACAAAACCAATTTGGCTGTCGGGATACTGCTGAAGTTGTTAAGTCGAAACACCAACAGATCCTTGGAAAGAACACGACAGGATATTTTATCATTTTCTTTATTGCCCCAAAAGCTGTGCACAGTCATTTGGAATTTTTATTTAAATGATTAGACTTATCGATCATATCTTATTCCCACATATATTGCTGGGGCATAAACATAAATTGTTCAGGCCCGGAAAACCAAACCAGCAAGAAAACCAAAGTGGACTTCCACAAAAGATGGAAACTCCGTATATCACACATGTATCTATTATTTAGGGAAACGTAGGTTTAAAAGGCTAATACTGGGCCTCCCTAACCTCAACCAATAAGAATCTGCTAACCAGAGTGATGACATAAAAATCTATTTATTATCTATCTATTAACAGTAGTATTGTATGCAAAATTGCTTTGCTATTTCCTTTCATGACCTTTTTATATGATATACAAACCATCCAAAGTATGCCCCTTTACATGTACAAAGCTGAGTAGATGTTCATTTACAAGTACACTAGGAGCACTGTGTTTTTGACCCATTATTAAAAATGCTAAATTAATAGCATTGAGAACCTTGAGACAGTTAACGTGTGAGTGAGACTATCTGCCACTAGCATAGGCGATATAACTGAAAAAATTATCATGATAAAATGTTTAATTGAGCCAGTATCAGTAATTATTGATAATTTTAATGACCTACTTTTAATAAAGACCCGGGGGGGGGAAAGGCTCAATTTAACCACTTATTTTGAATTCTTTCTTTGAATTTAACAGGTAAACAGGCAATAATTTTATTGTTAGCACAACAATAAAAACATGCAAACAAACTTACAAAAATAAAATATGGATAAAGAAATAATCTCATCTTGATACACATTAAATAAAGAAAGCAAGTAAAATTGACTTTGAGGTAAACCGATACTAGTAAGATGCAGTACATTAAAACCTTAAAGTAACTTTTCAGTTACTTAGTAAATAAAATATTTCAAAATGTGTGCAATGTAAAAGTGTTTTGTAAAAATGAAAAATCAAAGTAAACTCTGAAGTAGATCAACCTAACATCTGTAACATGTAACAAACAGTATAAAAGTCAATAAATAAATAAAGCTCAGTAAATAAAATGAGATTAAATGTAAACTGCAATGTAGATTGTGCCTGAAGACATGTTGCGTACTCCAAAGGTGTGGAAGCAGCTGAGGTAATAAAACAGGTAGGCCATTATTATCAGATGGGATGCTTTTCCTGCACAGCTAGGGAGGGATGGATTAATCAGTTTGCATTGGTGCACCGGCATTAAAGTTCACAATGCAGCGTGAGACTTCATCACCAACTTGCCTTCGTTCCAAGGAGAGATTGTGATACTTAGCGAGTCTGGCTGTCCACCTGGATCCTCCGGCTCCCAGGTTTCCGCTAACTGGCCCTCACGTACATCGGCCCCTTCTGTGTAGTCGAGCAAGTGGAGCCTGTAACCTTCCACCTGCAACTCCCCCACATCTACCAGGATTTGCTCTTGTTTCATGTTTCCCTGCTGGTACGGCGGGCTCATCCCCCCCCCCCCCCGTGTTCCTCAGATGGTCCAACTCTCCATGTTGTTGGATGACAATGAGACCTAAGCCATCCGTGCACTCTTTGATCCCGGACGCCGGCCGGGGAAGCTGCAGTACCTGGTTGACCAGGAATTTCGCGGCCCTGGTGAATCCACTGCCGATGGATGTCCTTGACCCTGACCTGAGCTGACTTCCATCGAGACCACCTGGACAAACCTGCTCCCTGGCCCCATTGCCTTCAGCCCCCCATGAGAATGCCAGCTTGCTCAGTTAATTAACCACACCTGGCGCTGACCCCTTTAAAAGTCTGGGCCGCCTCTCACTCAGTGTGAGGTTTTGTTCTCCGATGTGGCAACATACTGAGCGATTCTTGCTCATCTTACATATAGTCCTGACCCAACGTGCATGCTCACCCCCCCCTCCCCCCCCAAACCCCCCCCCCCAACGGGGCCCCCCCCCCCCCCCCCGCTTTCCCCAGACCCCCATACTCTCTTGACTCCATCCAGCATCTCCAGTGAGAGACTGACTTGTTTAAAAAATCTTCAGGTTCAGAGGGCATTGTTTAAAAAAAAAACTATAAAATAAAATATCTTCAACCTCAGGATATCTTACATGTACTGTAATAGCTGGTGTATCACATGGTATTGAGCTTCCTAACAGATGCATCGACATTATCAAGATCAGTTGTTATCACTATGGCATAACATGCATTATGTCTACAGTACTGTATTATGTAAAAATCCAAATTTTAGAGGCCATTAATTTGTAATTTGTAAAATATCCTCAAACTTCGGATATAGTAATTGTAATTGGTATTGTGCTTTCTAAAAGTGTATTGACGCTAAAAAGATTAATTTACAATACCGTAATAAGTCTGTTTAAGGTGGGACAGATGCTTCGAATAAGAAACTGCAAGATAAGAAACTAACATCAGCCGCATGATTCACTTTGTCCATGGTAAGAATAATGCTTACAAATGCTTCTATGCTTTCAATGGATAACCGATCTGATCTTCATGAACTGGTGAACGTTTCCTCTTAGCATGCTGATGCATTTCCATCTATTTTCTGTGTCCATTTTTTCATTCACGGTTGCAGGGGGTCCAGAACATATGGGCACAAGGCAGGGAACAACCCAGAATGGGAAACCGACTGATCACAGGGCACAGTCACACATGCCAACTGGAGAAGCTGGAGGGAATCCCACGAGGACATAAGGAGAACATGCAATCCCCACACCCACCATAGGGGGACACTTAAACCAGAGTCCAAGAGGTATGAGGTAACAGTGCTAACCACCGTACCACCCTGTTACTGTGTCACCCCGTTGCTACTGTACAGTCTGTCACTTTTTCACCATTCTGTTTATGGTTGTGGCAGCTGATGTGACCTGTGTGAATATGAGTAATTTTATGGCTTTTTGTGTGCCATAGTTTATGTGCAGTAAGCTGATAGCATAAAACTATTGCGTTGTTTCAAAAATATCAAGAGGAACAGATCCTAAAGGCCATTCTTACCCTTTCGCATTAGGCAAAAGCATTCACATTGCATGACAGAGGTGACCAGCAGTAAACATGGGGACATATAAAAGAGACTGTCAGCATCACAGAGATCAAGAGATCAGGTACTCAGGCAGTCTCTTCAGATTAAAGCCACACATCCAGGGATACTTGTACTGAGGTGCCATAGAATGCAGTTTTTTTTCAATATTACAGGTCCATTTACGATCCTAATATTTGGCCACGGAACGAAAAAAAGCCGTTTTTTTGGTAGGATTATTAATATGATGACGAGCTCTGCTCTGATTGGCTGGTTTATTTACGGTGAGTCACTGCAATGGCTCACACAGAACCGACATGTCTACAGTCACGTGCCACATGACGTGTTGGTGTCACATGCATGGGCATGTTTCAACAGAAAGGCTTGCAGTGGGAGAGGGAGGCGGCTTCCATACTGGTGTTCGTGGCTGTGGTTTTTCACTCTCTCTGCTCTATCATCTTCCCTTGTTTTCAATTGGGAGATCAGATATTTGCAGGTAAGGCATCTGACCTATTGACTGACTATATAACTCGAGTTCCCCACTAACGTTACACCTTATACTAGTGATCTCCAACTTTGGTTCCGGTGTGAGTTGAGTTCTGTTTATTGTCATCAACCGGTCATAGTTAATAATGAAAGTCTACTTTGACTTTAATCTTTATAGATTATGTCTACTTTAATCACTACACTTTTAACTTCATTGCATGGTCCATGGTACATGGTCACAGCCAACCTTGACTCTATCCCAGGGAACCGGGCCACATGGAAAGATGGGAAGCCAGGCAGGTCTCGCACGTAAGTCACACTGACGAAGCATAAGCACGCGTTTAGATTTCACTAATAGTGCCGAGGAAGGACCCTGGTGGAGGGGGGAGGGCATGCAAAGTCCAGATGCACAGAGTTGTTGAAAACACTGAAACCCACAATCATAACCCTAGTTATTACCGCAATAATTTGTAACGTCCTCAAAACGACACATTTCAGTTTATCACTGGACTGGTGGTTTCACACTGTCTTCAACCTTCATAAGCCTATATAGAGAGGTAAAGATAGCAGCCTATATGAGTTAAATCCTCTGCTAATAAAATGAATTATATAATTGCCCATCATCATGGAAATTTGACATATCGATTTAGGTATGTAAAGTAAATAGATCACAAAGCTTTTAAGAGACCACAACTGTTACATGACGTTTTATTCTTATAATCCTCATCTCAAAGTATGAGGTTAGGGTTAGGGTTAAATTTATCCTTCTCCTTATCCTTGACTATAGTCTTGTGAATATCGAAATTCCATCCATCCATCCATACATTTTCCAACCTGCTTATCCTACTGGGTTGTGGAGAGTCTGGAGCCTATCCCTAGAGGGACAAGGCAAGGAAGAACCCAGGATGGGGGGCAGCTCATCGGGGGGCTCACTCACACACTATTCACTCACACACTATTCACTCACACACCATTCACTCACACACCATTCACTCACACACCATTCACTCACACACCATCCACTCACACACCATTCAGTCATACTGTACATGCACACCTATGATCAATACAGTAACCCCAAATAGCCTCAGCATGTCTTTGGACTGTGGGGCGAAACCCCACCATGACTCTGGGAGAACATGCAAACTCCACATGCAGGGGACCTGAGCTGAGACTTGATCCCAAGATACCAAAATTCTTACTCACCAATTACTACAAATGACATGAGGTTCATAATATTTACTAATGTGACCTATCATCCATTAAGCATGAGATCAAATTAACTTAAAAAAGGGTCCAAAAATGATAATATTTGGTAACAAAAAATACATTGTCAAATAGGTTGTCTTGCCAAGATTTAAATACATATGTAACTATATGCATTCATAAGATATCTCAATAACTGGAATGTATCTTATGTTATTAATATTTTACTTTAATATTTCCATTTTGTGTGTCCAGAAAATATATCAATAGGGCATAAGTGATTTCAATGGCGGAGCCCATTATCCTTCTTCTGCTTGACAAATGACACTAATGGATGGTAATTGCATTAAAGCCACAGGCCTAAAATCCGCAAGAGACAGCTGCAATAATTCTTTTTTATGGTCTTATCTGTTTCCACCAGGGCATAATACTTACCGGATGGAGTTTGTGTTGAAATAAGGCCCAGAAGGATCAGATTTCAGTTCCTGTTAGAACTTTTAGTTGATGCACAATTAAACCCTGTTTTTTGATGGGGAAAAAAACATATTAAAGCTGTACTTTTTAAAGACAGAGAAAATACTATAAATATGAAACCAAAAAATATGTAAAAGTATATAGTACAATGTGATTTAAAAGGCTGAATGAACTGGGGTTACTGAGAACCTGGTCCAGAATGATTAACTTTCAGACCATTTTCCATGGTTACAGACTCCAAAAGTTCCTTTCTTTCCTGTACCGATTTACTGTACTGTAGTATTAGTCATTCTATGTGACCTGATCATCTTCAAAAATTAAGGATCCTTTTATTTTCCTGAGTCACATTATTTCACAGTTTTTAGGAATAGTAAATGAATCATCTTAAAATATACCAAAATGTTTCTAACTGATTAAACAGGGAAGAGGTGAGTATTAATGGTGCCCCTGTATCTAAGTGTGTTCCACTCCCAGGGAGTCCCCTGTAGTCATGTCATTAAATGAGGTTTGCCGTGTAATGTTATAAAAAAAAAAAAGAAGAAAAAAAACTGGAGGATGCTGCATGGTATAATCATTGGTTCTTCTTACCATTAAATGTAATTAGTGCATGGATAGACGATGGCTTGCTGGTGCTCAGGGCATGTTGATGATGCAGGTTCCCCTAAAATCCTTGACATCATCTGTAATAGGACAAACAGCTAAATAAATTCAGTTAGGGAAATAATTAGCTGAGTGCCTGGACACAAGGGAACCTCGGTATATTTCTGAAAAGTCTGGACCAGAAAACATACAATAAAACCCAGTTGGCGAGTGCAGAAACCCAGTCCTAAATGACTTTGCGGAGGCAAATTTTATCTCTTGCAAACCACTCTGGTGGAAAAAGCTTTTAGATTTTTGGTTTAGTCAATGGAGCATCACAGCAAGGATGATTAACCCCGAATGAGTGAGTAATGGCTCTGGGCAAATCATTTGGTGAGAATGGTATTGTGCTCTAGACATTTATTATAAAGTGTATACAATTATTATTACTGCCTTGTGCCATGTCTCCTCACAGAGAACCACCTAATCTCATAGCCTATGTTTGCATACTTCTCCCTCATCACTTTGTATTATACTGTACAATCACACACCATATAATTTGGCTGCTGTTTGGTTGCTTGATCATTTGACACTTGCCATTGCATAAGGCATTAATACGGAGTAGGTCCCCCTTTCGCATCTATAATGGCTGCCACTCATCTGGGAAGGCTGTCCACAAGATTTTGCAGTTTATCTGTGGGAATTCATCCATCCATTTGTGAGGTCAGGTACTGATGTCAGACATGAACACTTGGCTTGCAATCTCTGTTCTACTTCATCCCAAAGGTGCTCGACGGGGTTGAGGTCAGGTCTCAAAGGGGGCCAAACAAGTTCTTCCACATCAAACTCAGCCATCCATGTCTTTATGGACCTTGCTTTCTGCACTGGAGCACAGTCATGCTGGACCAGAAGAGTGACTTCCCCAAATTGTCCCCACAAAGATGGAGGCATACATCCATCCATCCATCCATTTTCCAAACCGCATATTCTACTGGGTCGCGGGGGGTCCGGAGCCTATCCCGGAAGCTGGAAGCATACAACTGTCCAAAATGTCTTGGTATACTGAAGCATTAAGAGTTCCCTGAACTGGACCTAAGGGCCCTAGCCCAACCCCTGAAAAAACAACCCCCATACCATTATCCCTCCTCTACCAAACTTTACAGTTGACACAATGCAGTCCGGCAGATAACGTTTTCCTGGCATCAACTAAACCCAGACTTGTCCATCAGAATGCCAGACAGGGAAGCGTGATTTATCACTCCACAGAACATGTTTCCTCTGCTCCATAGTGCAGAGTCAGCGTGCTTTACGCCGCTCCATCCAACACTTGGCTCTACACCTGGTGATGTGAGACTTGCATGCGGCTGCTCGCCTATGGAACCCCATTCCATGAAGCTCCCAGTGCACAGTTTTTATGTTGGAGTTAATGCTAGAGGAAGTTTGGAACTCTGCAGTTATTCAGTCATCAGAGCGTTGGCGGCTTTTATACACTATATGCCTCAGCACACAGCAACCCCACTGTGTTACTTTACTAGTACTGGGTTTTTGTTTTTCTTGAACTCCTTCACTCTGAAATAACACAATAATACTTACAGTCAAGTATGGAATATCTAGCAGGGAAGGCATTTCACAAACTGACTTATTCCAAAAGGATGATAGTTAGTGAGGGATATGCATTTTATATTTACAGTATTCCCTATGTTATTTAGATTTTTTCCCCACTGTGGGTCCTTTTGAAGGATCATTCTTGTTTTTCTAAAGATTACATTTAATTCTATATTCAACATGTATTTCTTTTGCATTAAAATATTTACATTTCTTCTAAATGAATTGTGAAACATTCCAGAAATACGATATTCATTATAAATTATTGACAATATCTTACATATTTTACAACAAAAACACATGCAGGTAAATGTTTTTGACTACATTATGAAAAATATCCTTGCATTTTGTGACAATGTTGCAAACCATTTTTTTTTTTACATTAACCAAGTACAGACTCTGATACAGTAACTATTGATGAGACATTGAAGGATAAAGAGTCAGGGAATTTGGGCAATTTATTGTTGGTAGTTTCATCATGATAACATGGATCATGTTTTAATCATGTTTAATGGCAGGTATAACTAACAGTAAGTTTTTCAGGGATTCTTGTATGTGATCAGTGGTGTGGACTTTGACACTCAGGGCAGCCTGAAGATTTCAAATTCAAAGCAAAGCAATCCGCACACTGTGCATCTACACACTGTACATCTACACGCTGAGAGAGTATATTTCATTTCACTTCAGAAAAGTCATTCATGTCTACCTGAATTAATCTGCACTAGATAATGAACAAGCCTGTCATGACACAATCACACACAAAAAAATCACAATAAAGAAGCAATAAACGAATGTTTACTTTATGACCATATTATAAAAAAACAGAATTCTGTAGAAAATACTAAATGTTAAGATAGAAACTTGAAAAGGTACCCAGATGTCATTTTCAGTAGCAAATCATAGTTATATTAAAATTTTCTAATTTTTTACATTTTATTCTTGGGTTTTATCCACTAATTTACATGTGCACGTACAAACTAAAGATATTTTGTTTGTTTGTACTGTTGACATGACTTTTTAGTGGAAAAAGAACTTTAAATGGAAAATGTAACTTAATAATGTAAATGTTACCATTAATGTGAAACATAAATTAAATTAAGCACATTATTTGGCAGACCACATATGCATTATGGTTATAGAAAAGCACAAATACACAGGAAAGATTTTTTTATACAGTGCCCAGACACAGTACATAGACAGTGTATTATAAGCATCCATCTATCAATTTGCATTCTAATCACACACCATAGCCCATGACCATGGGTAAATATTAGCAGCATAGTTTAAAAACTATAGCATATAATTTTGATTAAAAAAAATCCAGTAAATACGTAATTGAATACAAAAACAGAGTATTTATATCCAAAATTAATATATAGCTATATAATAAATAAAGTTCCTCTACAGTATGAAAGAGCAGTACAGTTAAGAACAATTAGCACATTCAGAGAGGATGCAAGCCTGCAATGTATTTATTTTCTTAAAATTTCACATTACAGATCGGGATATTACAGATGGGATACGACTCTTTGAATGGATACAATGTAACGACGTTGAGCACAATGTTCGGATCTGCATTGCTGGGTCTACCCAGCGAACCCATATATAAAATCAGTAAAAAGCATAGCATTAATTTATTAGTGATATAGAATACTTTGAGGAAATAATTAATGAAGAAATGCATTATCCTGGGTGAAGGAATTTACAGGAAAAATTAACCTTTTAAAAAAGCCAGAGTGCAGTAGACCATGTCTACAATTTAATATTTGATAGCCCCCTTTCAAAACAATAATGACATTTAGTGCTGTTAAATGCACCTGATGTTCTTTTCATGACTATCGCAGAGAGTGCATTCCATTAAATGGGATACTCTGTGCCCTTAAGAAGCTCAGTTCAGTCTGTTCAGTAAATGACAGCTGGCCCTACTGAAAATGAATACTTTGCGTAGGATAAATATGGTATTTTCTTCCAAGCAAGATGCTCATTGAGATTTGAGAACATCTAAATGGCGGTTTCAAAAAGTTACCTTTGTTCAAGACCAAAATACATTGTTGCCGACCTGCAGGTGGAACCCTTACAAGAGCCTGGACTCCATTTAAATGGACTGAACATGGATCTCAGTGTATCTGTCATGTGCAGGAAGGGGCCAGAGATGGGGGAAGCCCTTTCATTCCCAGAGGGGTGCCTTCATTTAGAGTGTGGGGGGAGAGGTGAAGTACGAGGAGTCCTGATGTGTTGGGGGGAGGGGGGGGGGGGCTCTTTGGTAACGTCCCATGGGATGAGGTTGGTTCTTCTGCAATGTGGCACTTTTAAAACATGATCCAAATTCAGTTCTTGATTGGCTTCCCCGGATTGGCAGTACAAACCAGAAGAAGAAGAAGAGGAAGAAGAAGAAGAAATACACTTTATTAATCCCCGTGGGGAAATTCTTTAAAGTTCTTTAAAGTTTGAAGCTCCCTCAGTGATTTTAAATCATCCATATTCTGCAACCATCCACAGAGCCTCCTTTGACCAAATGAATAGAACCAGGTGACAGTAGGTTCTAGGGGACATTTCTCCTTGCAGGAGAAGGAACAAAGCAAATGGTGAAGAACAAGAAAATAAAAGGAAAAAAACCAAAAAGGACAGCTTTCAGGAGTCAGGATCAGTGCATAAACAGTGTCCATGTTCCTGGGAGCCAGACAGTATAATAACAAACTAAGAATGAGAGACAATAAAAGGCTTGGATGAAGCCATCATTACCAATTAGACTTGTATCATGAAGCACAAACTCTCATTGTGACACGCAGCCGTTTGTGTATTTTATGAAGGAAGGAGTGAAATTCATATCTGATTTTTTTCCCCTTGAAATAGCCCAGGCAATTTGACAGTGGGTATCACTGCAGCCTCACATCTCCATGGTTGTGGGTTTGAATCCTGCACCCAGTTCCGGGGCGCGAGGTTTGATTGTTTTCAGCATACTTGCATCAGTTTGCTTCTGGTCTCCTGGTTTCCTCCTGCGGTCCAACAATTTTGTGTGAACTGTGAACTGGTAATGGTGCCCCTAACTGTCCACCCTGTGATGGAGCTGCAGCATGTCCGGAAGGTCCCCTGTGTTGTCCCCTGTGCTCCCTGGATTAAGTTCTTAGCTCAATAGCACATGAAAGCAAGTGCATTGTCTAGGAATCGACTAGGCAGAAGTGCAGCTAGACTGAGTCTAAAATAAATGCTCAGGTATAAATGCAAACAGCATTGGAACAGGAGCTACGCAACAACACCTAACAAAGTTAAACCTAGTAAGCTAATTCAGGGACCAGAGGTGCAACATAAGAACATTCAGGGAATGTAAAAAGGCATCAGGTTAGTACAGGAATTCATGAGACAGATGGGTCTTGAAGGTGGAGATGGAATCTGATGATGTGGTTCCGCAGCTCATTCCACCATCGAGGAACCACACAAGCCAACCATCTGGAGTGACTGTACTGATTATGTGATTATACTGTAAGGATAAACCGGACAACTGATTAAAATTACCCACCCAATAAAGGTCACTACCATAGAGGATAACGTGTTTTTTTCCAACAAAGACATTAAATATTGCATTGGTGTTCAACTGAGGCATGGAAGAGAACAGTTCTGTGTATAATTTATTAAATCAGATTTTCTATTCATTGTTAGGAATTTGATGAAGATTGGATCACATTTTGATCAAAATAATGCAAAATAAATACTTCTAAAGGGTTCATATACTTTCTCTCACCACTGTCATTAACACCAGATGAAAAATAGATCTGTTGTTTTTCAGTGACAGAGTGGGAGTGCTGAGAGGCGGAAATATTATCTCCATCCTAACAAGAAAGGGATTAAGCTGCCAAAAGTCGATAAATTTGCAAATATAAACAGGGTTGTTATGGTATGAACTAACTGTAATCAGCATGGATGGGGCTCACAGAAATAATCAAGATTATCATTGAAAAGGTCTATGTTCAAGCAAGACTTCTCAGCCATCTGTGTGATCCAGGTGAATTCTAAGTCACAAGTTAGTTGGATAGAAGGACTTCAGGCAATGAGAATATGGGGCAGTGTGCCTGTGATCGGATGGTCACTGCTTCTATACCCGTGTTCAGCATGGGGGGCAGTGTGCCTGTGATCGGAAGGTCACTGCTTCTATACCCGTGTTCAGCATGGGGGGCATTGTGCCTGTGATCGGAAGGTCACAGCTTCTATACCCGTGTTCAGCATGGGGGGCAGTGTGCCTGTGATCGGAAGGTCACTGCTTCTATACCCGTGTTCAGCATGGGGGGCAGTGTGCCTGTGATCGCAAGGTCACTGCTTCTATACCCGTGTTTAGCAGAGCTATTTCACCATTGGGCCCCTGACCCCAGTTGCTCCAGGCACTGTCTGATCCCATATAAAATATATGTCACTTTGGATATTAGCATCTGATAAATAAATATCAAATATAATATGCAATAATCCTCAGTCAGGAGAAGTGGCATCTGTACTAACATTGTCCGCAGAAGTTTCTATTACCAATGCACAGTTTGTAACTGTCATTTTAACTCTACTGAATGTAGAGTTATTATTGATCGGAAGGTACAGTAGGTCTTGTTTCTCTCGTCCGGGGATACGGGGCTTCACCTTCCCCTGTAGGGTCCTGCCATTTGCTTGTTCCCTCCAGGCTGTTCCATTTTCTCCCACAGTCGAGAAATACATGCTAAGGGATTTTGAAATCTCTAAATGGCTCATAATGTGTAGTTGCCCTACCTGTCCCTCCTGCTTCTTGGCCCACTTTGTGGTTGGAAGACTGGACAGATATTAATTTAGCCTTTACAAAATGAGCTCATATTTGCATTATAATGGGCGCTTTGTCTGGACATCTTTCAAAAATTTAATAATACACTATGAAACATGGGTAGGCACGGTGGCTCAGTGGATAGTTTTCTCACACCCTTGGAGTTGGGGATTTGAATTCAATCTCCACTTGTTTGTGCGTTTGTGTGTGTGTGTGTGTGTGTGTGTGTGTGTGTGTGTGTGTGTGTGTGTGTGTGTGTGTGTGTGTGTGTGTGT
>JAABNY020000119.1:26915383-26933782 GCA_015164015.2 Brevimyrus niger
AGATACAATGACATCTCTGAACTGCATTTTATATTTAACAATGGACCACTATAGCTATAGTGGGAATACTAGAATTTCTTATGAGAAGTGATCTTAAGGTTGTAGATTAGATCCCCTTGTAAGAGTAGCCACAGCTTCTGTTGGGTCCTACATCAAGCCACTTCACTTGACCCCCCCGGGGAAAAATGACTCCAAGCTTTGCTCTCATCGATATACACCGATCAGCCATAACATTAACACCACCCTCCTAATATTGTATAGGTCCCCCTCGTGCCAGCTGAACAGCTCTGAGCCGTCAGGGCATGAACTCCAAAAGGCCTCTGAAGGTGTCCTGTAGTACTTGCCAACAAGATGTTGGCAGCAAGTCCTTTAAGTCCTGTAGGCCGCCAGGCGGGGGCCTCCGTGGACGGGCTGGTTTGTGTTGTGTTTTGCCGGCCGTCCATATGATATAATGACTCATCGGGCATCTTTTTTCCATTTCTTCATGGCCCAGTTCTGACACTCACATGCCCATTGTAGGTGCTTTTAGCGACGAGGGCAATCTGACGGAGCTCTGGCTGCCGGGCCTCTGTGCAGTAAGCTGTGATTCGCTGGGTGTTCTGACACCTTTCTCTCATAGCCAGCATGAACTTTTTCAGGAAATTGTGCTACGATAGCTCTCCTGCTGGATCAAACGAGATTGAGGGGGCGGGGGGGGGGCTTTCGCTCCCCACTTCCATTTCATTATTTTTTCCCCAGACATGCCGCTTGTAACCATTGGCTTTGAATGTTTCTATTATAAACATTATTATTGGCCACTTAAACTCTGAAATGTTTGTCCTTTACAGTACACATTATGAATGATTACATATTATTGTCTCTGCAATATTGGTACCAAAGGAGAAAAACATGTAAAGCAGCACTGTGGAGGTACAAGGAAATTGAACATGGCGTCTAGTGCAACACTGATTCCCTGCTTGCTACAATGCTAAATAGAGGATGGTACATTCATGATGCTGATGTACAGAATAATTCTCAAATAGATGTGCCTTTAAAACAAGCCCTTACATTTCAATCACAGCCCTAGTCCTAGACACAGTGAAGTGGCCCATTGGCCTAGAATTCTACCCAATCACCTGAGCTGAAACTGGGCCCAACCACTTATATAAAACTGGCAGCATCTGTGGAGCTGGAAGGCTGGAAATATCCGCATGATCGGAGGCGCTGTGGGGAATCGAGGTCTATAATGTACAATGCATGACTGTGATATTTGTATTGTTTTTTGTGGAAATATCACCACAGATGTAAAAATTTTGGGTAAAGAAATTCAGGTAAA
Source organism: Brevimyrus niger (assembly GCA_015164015.2). Classification (NCBI taxonomy): domain Eukaryota; kingdom Metazoa; phylum Chordata; class Actinopteri; order Osteoglossiformes; family Mormyridae; genus Brevimyrus; species Brevimyrus niger. Next base: position 26,916,699 of record JAABNY020000119.1, read on the forward strand.
AATATTTAGTTTTACGGCCGCGTTTCCAAAAATATTTGGGTGCCGTGCAAAATGTAAATAAAAAACGGAATTTACAAATCATGTACAGCCATATTTTTTATTATAGTTTTATATTGAAAATAGAAATATCTTTAGCTTGAAGGATCCTGTTTAACTTTGCGCAAGCATGGACTACAATTTCCAAAAATAATTAGAAATTTCGATTCATTAGACCACAGGAGAGTTTACCATTTTGCCTCAGTCAATCTTAAATGTGCTCAGGCCCGGAGATGTTGGGAGATATTCAACCTGGCGTTTTGCTTTAGCATTTTACACTTAACTTTTCCAGTCTTTTTTTTCCCTCTTACTCATCGTCTTTTGAAATGTGTTGCTGGCATCAAATTCAAATTATTTGATAATAATAATAATTTACACTTTATTAATCCCCGTGGGGAAAATCTTTTTTATGCCTGCCCTCAACTTGCTCTTTTTTTTTAGAGCAGGCTGTCCGCAAAGGGCAGCCACCCGTAGCGGCGCCCAGGGAGCTGGGGGTTAAGGGTCTTGCTCAAGAAGCAGCAGACGTGCTGAGGCGGGCTTGAACCGGCGACCTTGTGATTACAGGCACACGCTGTCCCCTTGAGCATATACATGTCATAAGACGACAAAATTTCAGTTTTTATTTAAATTTTACACAGTTTCCCTACATTTTTCGAAATGGGGTTGTAGTATTTAGTATTTGGTCTAACAAGTATGGTGCAGAACTTGAGAACTTGATTGTAGACATTGCGATCATAAATTTTGTCTTTTTTCAAAAACAAATTATTAATTGCACTGGGAATGCAGTAATGACAGATAAAATCCAGGTCCGGTCAGGTTGTGGAGCATGCCCTGGTGCAGGACAACAAAGCAACGACAAAGCAACTCAGGATCCCATTTGGCGACCAAGGCCCCCCCCCCCCCAGGCCGACACGCAGTCCAGTCCCACCCTCCAAAAAAGCACATCGATCTGTTGCAACCAGATGGTACATGAGCTCCCCCTTGGCCTGGTCCAGTTACTCAGATCCGCGGCAATGACATCCTCGTCAATCCAGCGGAACCCAAAGATTGTCAGAGGAGACACAGTACTAAAGGAGTCCAGTCTCCGTCTCAGCTCACTGGATCATGTCCTTAAAACTATGTCTTAATTGAAATGGAAGCAGAGTTGAAATTGCCATAACATATTTAAAATATACATAAATCCATAAACATTTTCGTCAGCATTATAACACTTCATTCATATGAAACACCGAATGAGGTGATTAACTATATCAATATTAATGAAGAACCAAATTAACAGATGTATTACGCCAAGTTTTCATAATCATCGGTGTGTTTTTGGATAATTCGGCATGAATCTTATACAATGAAACAAAAATGTTACTCGCCATCAGTTATTATCCAAAGATTCGTGGACAGTTTGTGACTTTGAGGAATGCCCTAAAAGTTTCCATCCATTTGGTTGAAGGGGGGTTTGATGTTCTGTTAAATGCTGGTAGATCCAGACCACATTAAATATTTAAAAAGTAGGGGTGTAATACACATAGAACAGAGGCTTATTGGATGTGGAAAAAGTGTGAGACAGAAGCAAAAGTTCAAAGGAAGTTGGAGAAAGTGCTTGCAGTCTAAATCTCCACAACAGGCCTCCGCCATCCACACTTTATTTATCCTATAAATAAATAATAATAATAAATTTATCAAAGACAACCAAAGACCCAACAATTTGCACTTGCTTGAAGGTTAATATGTTCAGCATAAACATGTGTTTTAATATTGTGATGTTGACATTCGGGAGTATACAGTATATTATTTGTTAATGTATTGTTTAAAAAGTGTGGAAAAACAACTTCTTAATATGCGTGTAATTAGTTTTCTGCATAAAAAGTGTGAATCATAGCTTTTTAATCTTTATTTTTATGTTACTGCAGATATCAGAAGTGTTTGTCTTGCGTCATTTGATAGCGATATTTCCAGTAGCGATATTACTGCTACAATCATTTAACTTGAAACTGTTTACTTATCAAAAATTCTCCCCCACAATATTTTGAAACATTCTTGTATTTAGTCTCTCCAAGAACTACGAAAGGGGCCCAGATGCATTAGACTCTACTTTTTAACTAATATTTTATCAAATGCAACAGCCCCATCTAGTGAATGATTTTTAGCCAGAAAAATATTAACACAAATCGGTGACTCTGGGAAGGGTTTCCACGAGATTTTGGAGTGTGTTTGTGTGATTTTTTTCCCATTCATCCAGAACAGTTCACACAATACAAGTGGAACCTAAGACACAATCACTGAAATTTGTAATCCATGTAGCCCCCCGCCCATTATTCAGGCATTTAGAAATGAGAACAAGTGATTTACATTCTACTGTATCCTTATTACAGAACTAGTTATTAGTAGGTCTGTGCTCCTCAGAGAAGCAAAAGAGGCAATATTTCTTATCATATTTCCATATTATGATAATATATATATATATATATATATATATACACACACACACACACACACACACACACACACATCCTAACTAATCATTTAAAGCCATTGTAAATATGGTTCTTTGCCTAAAACTGTTTTTGATAAGATTAATCATGTCAGTGAATCAACACTGACGCGCACCTTACAGAGAAACCAAATTGCGATGAAACGGCTATACAGAGTGCCATTTGAAAGAAACAGATTCAAAGTATTGCATTCTATCGGCACTACATACACTCATTACATTCCAGTACTGTAATCCAGTGTATAGTGCTCTACCATATTGACTGATCTAGTTTCACTGTATATTGTCACTGCATATTTCATATTTGTGTTTAGAGCCCTTTCAATAGGCTACAAAAACAAAATATTGGTTCTGCATTTTCAGTTGATGGCAAGTCTTACACACCCCTTGGTGTTCCATATTTCTTTATGAGCAAATTTAAATTAATATTTGAATATCCACATATGCAATTCACTCAAAGTTATTGGTGCCAAAAGTGTCTACTCATAGCAAAAATTGTCTAAAAATTCCAATACTAAATGAGGCGGGTATGTCCTGTGCAATGTGTGCTTGCACAACTGAACAATGGACTATGGGGGACAATGTCTACCCCTTGTTTTTCAGATTATGTACAGTATGCGTCATGTTGCGTGAGCGACGAGCAAGCAGGGTAGGCGAGAGCAGCCAGGTTGAGGTGGAAGACGGGGTTTATTGAGGGTAAACAGATAGGACGGGTACTCACACATGGGATTTTGACGATGACAGATCTGGGGAAACTAACCGAGATGCGGACTCAATGCACAGGACAAGTGGAACGTAACAGGTACTGTAACAGGTGATCACAATCGGGAATTAACATGAGGTAATGAGGGGGCGTGGCACACATGAGGATCGTACGGAGCTGGGCGTGACAGTATGTCTATGCATTTATTATTCATTACACTATTCAGTCTGCAGTTGGACATTAAAGAAATGGTCAAATAACCCTGGAAGTAAATGAGACAAACATGGCCGGCAAAGTGGGCTTTGAACAGTGGACTATGGGGCATGATGTAATGCACGTGGATTTAGGTCTATAAATATTTAATAACATTTAGAAAGAATGCTGTCAGTAGGACAGTAATGTATCCCTCAGACATCCCAGAAACCAACCCCCAATTAATTCCCTACACCTCTCACACCTCCCAAGCTTTACAATTTCTAGAAGCACTGGACGGATCAACTGCAAATGTGGAAGCTAATAAATGTATTTTAACTCAAATGTTATAGTCATGATACTTATCTCTGTAATTATACCTATTCATTTATTGGACTATTGCACTTGCATGCAATTTGCACAATCTTTCCCCAATTATGCAGTTACCTATATTTCTTTCTGTTTGTCTGTCTATATTTCAAAATTTCATTTTTATTCTTTATCTGTATTATATTCTATTTATTTCTGATTATCACTAGATGCCCACTCTGTCCCATTACCAAGGACCTCTTTTCTCAGAATGATCGCACCTTAATCATAATCTTTATGATTATACTGAATATATTGTCATACCAAAGCACAGTGTTTAGTTAGTGTAATAGTGAATGTTCACCTGACCTCTGGAAAGGCAAACACTGCGTCCAACTTCTCACACGTTTTGTGTGTGGATGATTCTCCCCGCAACAACGTGGTATGAATTAGTGTCCTGATTCCTACATTCCTTGAAATGTTAGTATGTTCTCTACTGAACACAACTATCTAGGCTTGTCTTGCTTCAATTCTGCGGCCTTCATACCTGCTTACCGGTATGTGCAGGTCATACCGACCTCGTCTGTGACCCGCACTTTCATTGGCGCAGGTAACTTGTCATCGCCGACAGAGCCCTGATCTAGTTATGCAGGGAAAGGAGGAGCAGGACCCCCTTAGAACAGCCCCCCAGGAAAGATGCTGCCCCACCTCCTCCGCCCACCATCTATCACACCCAGCAACGGTGTGATGCTCTTGCGCACGGCATGCTTGTCCAGTGTCATCCGCACCAATTACTTCAGATTTATCTTCATCTTGTTCGAGGGCATAATACACATTTCTAACCCATCTTCTGTGAATGGCTTTCCTATTTTCCAAAGAATGAAAGTTTAAATTCAGCCAGAAATATGGACATCTTACAGAAGATGCCTTGTGTCAAAAGCGATGCTCAGAGGAATGTAGGAATCAAATAGCAGATCACAAATAATATAGTCATATTCATAATATAGGTTCAACAGGAGTGTCATTGAAATGTGTATGTCTGAGATCTCACAAACATGGAACATGTGAAAATCAGGCTTTGTATTTATATATACATTTGTTTTGTTGTCGTCATTTGACGGTTTCCATTCATTCATCCATCTATTCTCTACATCCCTTTGTTCTATGCAGGCTCACAGGAATCCAGAGCCTGTCCCCGAAGCTATGGGCACAAGGCAGGGAATAACCCAGGATGGGGCATCAACCCACTGCAGTGTACACTCACACACACACTCACACACCGTTCACACACCGTTCACACACTCACACACCATTCACACACTGTTCACACACCGTTCACACACACGGACAATTTGGCAACTACAACTCACCTTTGACTCTGGTGGGCAACCGGGGAACTTGCAGGAACACCCCCTCCCCCCGCCAGCACAGGAATATCGTGCAAACTCCACACATAAGAGACACACACAGTACAGACTCCACACAGTAGAGACTCCAGTGTTAAGTCCCTGTTGGTGCTGGTCCCAGAGATGAGGCATCAGGCCCAACTACTGCATCACTGTGCCTCCCCTAGTTGTATGGTTTATAATCTGAAAATGTCACAGCTCAACAACTTCTCAGACTTCTTCGCTCAGCCTAATAATTGGTTTGCCCTCTGTAAAGCAAACTGAAATAAGAGACAAGTGGTGAAATAAGAGGAAAAAAATTGAAAATAATCACAGAATACCCATTTTAGTTGTGTTCACTCAATTCTTAATTTCCATATTATACTGATGTCATACATACATAGCATTGACAAATGGAATAACATCGGTGCCACTTGAGAATAAGTACAAGCAGAAGGAAACATGTTGTAGTAAGATATAAATAAGGATTAAAAATAATAACAAATGCGATGTACAGATTTCTCCTTAAGCTTAAACATCAAGCAATTTGAGGAGCCAACAGGATATATGAAGCAGGTCTAGGCAGTGCATTTTTTGGCCACAAGGAGGCGATCTCTCTCTTTAAAAGGCACCATTGCATACTCCTCTCATTCTGTCTCACTGCCTCAGTTGCAGCCATGCAACTGGCCCTATAACTGCCTGTCATTTCTGCTGGGGATGTGCATGAAGATGGAAAACCGTCCCGGGGCTCCAACATCCAACCAAACCAGTGCAACTTCATGCGGCAAACAGCATGAAGCAACTGGAAGCAAAACTAGACATTTAATCCACATTCTCCATTACCACTCCACTACAGGGAGCAAAAAAAGAAAGAAATGTAAACAAGCATAAGAAACCTACAGGAAATATTAGTGCAGAAAGACTACGCGTATCCTTCTGCTTAAGTGTCAATTAAATATACATTTTTACAAAAAATTAAAAAAATGTACAACCAACAGTAGTAGCATTAAAATAAATTACCGACAGAATAAACAAAATTAGTAAATATTTTCCCCGCTTCTCAGAGATGACCTGATAAGGCTTTAAACTGATCTGAACAGAGTAAAGAAAGATTATCTACTTGGAATGAAAGAGGAAAATATGTATTGGACGAAATTTGCAAAAAATAAACAACTTCTCCTTCCAGAAGAAACAAATACTAGAATGCTCTCGTTTTACCTTTACTCTGCTTTATCAGCTTACCAACCTTAAGGCCCATTTCACCACAATCTGCCAGGTGAAGATAATGATTGAAGCAGAAGATTTTATACAAAATAAGCCACTTTCTCCCTAATTCTGCTTATGATGCAGATACAAAGTAGCACAGCTATGGAGGCCTAAAGCATAGCGACTGACCCACGAGAAAAGTGCAACAGACTGCCTCAATGGCGTCTTCTCAAATTCCCAACCAGGATACCCCAATGCTTCCATTTAGCATCTTTAACCAACGATGTGAACTTGGCTACAGCTAAACAGACACATTACATCATGATGAACAGTTACTGTGTTAGTCAATAAATAAATGCAACGCGACGAATAGGAAACACGTCGCTGTCTTTGTTTCCCGGTCTACCCACAGCACTGCAGACTATGGAGCGAGTTATTGTGGGTGCTGGAAGTCAGGCAGAGGAACGTCCCAGGAAAAAGTTTTGGACGGTTGATTTCGGAGACATGCAGACAAATTCATCCCTTTCTGAAAGTCCTGCGTTGCCCTTTCCGAGGTACGAGAGATAGAGGACAGAGAGGGAGTAAGCAGCCGTTTATCTATCTGGAGTTTCGATTCTAGCTGAGAGGCCGTCAAAATCCCATGTCTTGCGAACATACTTCTAGCGGAAAGTGATACACCTTCTGCAACAGAAGCATCTCCTTCAGAGATATGAACTGATTTATGGAACAGAAACAGGAAAACGAATGCGTGATTTTCGAATCAGGCTGTGTCACTAAAACATCCAGCAGCACACTACAAGGGAGAGGTATGGCTTTTCACAGAGTGTTCAAAAGGAGTGCCAGGCCGATCTGTTTACTGAACACAGAGGCCGTAACGGGCCAAAGGCTTAGTTATGCCATGATTGATTGGAGACGCACATCTGGTCTACTCGTGGTTTTATTTATACTCATTGTTTCAGTTCATACCTTTTCCCCAATGCAACGCAATTATGAAAATGCAAATCCTCTGTTCCATCAAAGTGAACCTTGTTTTAAAGTGAATGAGGCTGACTCAAAGTGCATCAAAAAACTTTGGCTCATCGATGCAAGAACATATCCGGAAGAGCGACTACACACTCGGGACATTTACTGTTTTTAAAATTTGTTGGGTAACTGAAATATATTGAGCATGACTCCAATAAATTTTGCATATAATACTTTACAGAAATATTTCTTTACAGAAATATTTTTCAAAAGCCGCCAATTCCAATCCATGTTTGTTGCATTAATAACAACAATTTGACAGTGGGTAGATTTCGTAGCCGTACCTTATCCAACTTTCATACAAACTGGCACCCAGATAAAGCTGGTCTCTTTGTGCTTAAAAAATAAAGATTTTGGGAATCCCGAAAAGCTGATCAATAGACTACTATTTCCAAAATGCATCATAAACTTCCCTAGAGGCTTTTAAAAACCCAGTCCATTTAAAAAGCATAAATACTGACACAGACAGGTCCTTATATATATATATATATATATATATACACATATAAAGACCTCTCTCTTTCCAATTAGAATACTTTTGAGGGCATTCATTCAGTTGCAGTCAGGATGAAGAAAAAGTGTGTGTGAGAGTGTGAATGAACACGTGTTACTCTGGGTGACCTCGAACTGCCCAAACTTACTGCAGACTCTCTTCCAAAACCGTGTGCAAACAGTAGAATCTGCTCCGGAGCCAAGTGCCCGTAGAAGGTAACTGTGTCCAGCTGTCGCTCAACATTGGTGGAGGGGAGACCTTCTTCACTGCCCCCTCCTCCGCCCATGCGGTGGGCCTCAGCGCGTACCGCCGGGCCCCCCGGAGAGCGAAGCGTAAACGACGGGCGCGGTGTCGGCGCGGTCCGCGGGGGAGCGCTCCTCCCAGTCGGGCCGCGCGCAGGACATGACTCGCAGCACATTCCCCCGGCCGAAGCTCAAGTGTCCGGGATCGAGGGCAGTATGGTGATGGTGGTTCTGCATTACCCTGGGAGAGCACAGAAAAGCACAGCTTGGCGCCGACCATATCCACAATCATAAACCTGAAACATAAGATACTAGCCATCCCATAATTAGCACATAATTTCATATACCGGTACACGTTGCCAGTAACAAAGTTAAAGTTGTCTGCGTACATCTGACCACAGAAAGCAGCACTGGCTTAACACCAGAATACTTCGGAAAGGTATGGATTTCAAATGACAAGATTAAAAACGCAATTGTTTGGATTACTTGAAATGTGTAAATTCATCCGATTACAATTGGATTACTTCTATACATTGACTACTTGGTGTTACTAATTTAACAATATGGCTGGGTGATAAAACGATATATTGACTACTCATCATATGTAACTTAAATGATGAAAAATGAGAGACTTCCATATACTGTTCATAAGGAACATTGTTTAATAGTACACATCACAGAAACTAATGAGATTCTAACCATAGTCTTTTACGTATGGGCAACCTCCTGTATGCTCAACAAACGCACAGCAAGGTTGATGGAGTTAGCATACATTTTGTTCATACACTTTCAATCTGAAAAAATATGGCAATTATTGGGTAAGGGGACAAATCAAGGAATACTGGAAAAGTCATATTCCGTTATGGTACAAATCAGGACACAGAACAATACCATCAATGCCAATCAGGTTCACCATTCAATGTCAATTTTTTCAAGTCCTGAATCTGTTTAAGGGGAATCCATAGAGGATTTTAAGTAAAAATTGAAGCACTAAGGTAAAGAAATGATGAGTTCAATTATATTGTGATAATTATTGATATTGACTAGGGCATTAAATTTTGCAGCTGTTCTGATTGCTTGCATTTATATTGGTCTTTCCCCTTTTGGTAAGGTTTTATAATATGGCTCTTGGATTAAACTGTGATGTTATATTAATATTTTTTACTTTTGTTTGATTTATAGACATATATGTATACCATCAATGTCCAAAAAATTCAATTAAAAATAATAAGCTTTGTATTGTCTATTCCTGTAGTTGAAATGCTGTTGCTATATTCCATCCATCCATTTTCCAATCTGCTTATGGTTCTGGAGCCTATCCCGGAAGCAACGGGCACGAGGCCATTAAAAATTAAAGTATAAAAACGTGCTGTTGCTGCTGCTAGTTCCTGTCGTCAGCATGAGTTTCTTTAGGCGTGCAAACTCTTCTGTCAGCTGAGAAAATTTGCATTGTGATTGGCGTGAACATTTCTGATCCGTCAAATTCATATACGAATAATTTCTCAAATCCATGTAGTTTTTTTATGTCGCGTTCAGTGAGATACAGGGTTTTGCCTCAGGTTTTCAAGTCCGATGTTGCAGCTATTGTAAAACGAATAGTTTACTAATTTAGAGTTACCACTGAATCACTCCCTACCCCCACTGCTTGATGATTCCATTAGATTCCATTAAGTAACGTTAGAAATAAATACTATGACAGCACATTGATTTACTGCTGTCACTCACCTGGTTGACACTAAAGGTGCTATTAAAGAAAATTAATTTAAATTAAGAAATGAACACCCTTCATAATAAAAATTCTACATCGCCGTGGTATCAGTCCGCTTATTTACCGTGCAGGTGGCTGCCATGAAGCCTGTGGTTCTAGTTGCTGGGATGCAGCTGCGACCTGCTTCTGAGGCGGTGGAGGTTCGAGCTTCTTTCCAGCCCCAACTGTCTGCGCCATGAAGTCCAACACTGACTTGTCTAGACTCAGCCACTCAGATGGAAGTCTAGTGGATTTAAAAGGAAAGCAAGAAGTATTAACTTATTGTTTAAGCTAATACTGGCTATCTGCGCGCATTCTAAACCATCTCTGACCTGTTCTTCTGAGGCCGGGCCGCATGGCGTTCCGCGTCGTTCCGAGTTCGTTTGGGGGAACCGACTGTGGCTCCGAACAGCCGGCCCCAGCGCATGCCAGGTGGGGGCTCCTCTTGGGCCCCCAATACTCCTCGCTGTCCTTCAGGCTCCTTCTCCTCACTCTTCTTCAGCTCATTCAGCACAGACTCGGGGGGGCTCCCCATCCAGAAGGGCTTGCCTTTGGCCTTGGACCGGGAATCACTGTTGACTTTTGGAGCATCCTTCTCCTGAATGGCCTCGGCACCTTCCACCACACCTTCTCTGAGTGGCGGAGGCTGGCTCTGCTGGCGTAACCCTAGATCCTCCACCACCCCGGCACCCTGACACTCTCCCGTGGGTTTCTTTCTTCTTTCCCACTTGACAAATTTCGATCCCTCGGTAGAATTGTCAATGTAGACCTGCGAGCTCTGCATTAGCTGGTACCACCAACCTGCTTGCCGGTCGCGGGGCTTCGCCCCACCGATGAACTGAGGTTCTCTCTCTGTCTCGCCCTCTCGCTTGACTTCCTCTCTGCCGACCCCAGTAGCTCTCAATGCACTCCAAGGTGCCCCTTCCCTGCTATCTGCCCAAAGATCTGCTCCTCTCTTCGCCAGTCTCTGTTCTCCTTCGGCCTTTCTTCCATCCTTGGCTTCGAGCTCTATTCTTTTGCCCTCGATGCCCTCTTGAGACAGCCCAACTGCTTCTTTCCTCTGCACTATGCCATCTTTCCTTGACCTTGCTCCTTCCATCACAGACCACGCCTCTTTATTCCATAATCCTACCCTCTCCTTGAGCCCGGTGTCCAATACTTCAGACTTCGATTCCAGCCCCAAGCCTCGCATGAGTTGGAAAGTAGAGCGCGTGGAGCCGTCTAACCCTCGGCCCGTGGTGCACAGCTCTTTCTTGCTGCGTTGGTGCTCCTGGCCCTTGCGAAGCAGGCGCGGCTCAAAAAGCAGGTCCAGATCAAAGGGCAGTAGAGATAGTGGCTGGAGCAGCAGTAGCAACTCTTCAAAAAGTGGATGGCAGGTAGCTTGAGAAAGAAGCAGGAAGCTCCAGGGGTGGTAGTGTGCCGACACAACATCTGGAGATTGGATGAGAGGATAAGGACTCAGTACACACATCAGCATAAAGCGAGTGTATACTGCAAATATCATCTTAACCTTCTTACCTTCATGGGTATACAGGTGGTTGAACCAAAATTCCAAAGATCGCAAGCTGAAACATACAGAGCATGTGTCTAGCAGCATTCAAATAACATTCTCTATGTCAAACTAAGATTATCCCTACATTCAGTAACATACATTGCATTTCAGTTTTAAATGGACAGAAGATGGACTTTTCCAACAGACAGCAGCAGAGGCTAATCAGTTTCAAATAACCAGCGAGGAGTGACTCACAATAACGTATAAAAACGCAATGGAATTTCAAAATGGACCGGCATGCGTGTTGCATTTGAGACAAAAAAAAAAATAGAAAACAAACACTCACTTGAGTAGGCCAAAGACGAAAGCGTTGAACCTCATGCTGTGGTTCGTGAGCTCTGAGTACTGGCTCACCTTGGAGAACAGGTTGTGGAGTACACGAGTAGACGGTCCTAGGAAGCAATATGGGTTGTGGTCATAAATACTAGAGGACAATTTCCATATGTCTGTGTTCCACTATAGATACTTATACAAATCACAGTCAGTGGTTATTTTTCAGAAACCTGGCTGAGTGGAGGCTTCCACCACACTCCAGGGGACGTTTCTCCGCTGTCCGATGATCAGGTCCAGTACATAGGCTCGCAGGCCATCTTGCAGGATGCCACGGATGGCAGGACATAGGTACTTCAGAATCAGGTGACCCACATTGGGGCTGACTGAACTGTTCCCTAGTTTGGCCTAGCAACACATAAAAGGAGGCAGGTGTTATTGAAAAACCTGAAAAAGCAACCAATTAACCAAGAGTTTTGATGACTTGACGACCAAATTGCTAATGGGAATCTTAATATCTAAGCTTAATTTGAATGTTATTAACCGAGCAGAGCAGTTTCTGAGGATGATCAGAGAACTTTACCTTCACTCCAGGGTCACGGCTGGTGCCAAAGTGAGCCACTATCAGATCTACAGCTGTGTTTATGGCTTTCACCAGACCTGAATGGCAGAAGATTCAAAAGAGGCTTATTTCCTTGGTAAATAACCAAACCCATAACCAATACCCAAGATACAGAGTCTCCCAGCAAAACTGGATTATATCAATCTGATCTGATCACCTTTCAAACACAAAGGCAGTACGTGTCTGCCTGTGTGTCAGGCCCTTTTCCTTAACATGTCCTTGCTTTTTTTTTAGGCATATTCCACAATCCCATGAAAGCATGTGCACAGAGAGAGACTGGACGGGAACACAACAATGTCACCCAATTAAAACAATCTTTCTGGACGTGTTGTGAAGCGGTGGTTCTGAAGGACACATAAAGCTGTTGGTAATATGACAGGAGAATAGAATAAAAACAACACCTAAAAATAAAGGACAAAAATAATAAAGCACTGCACTACATACTACTGAGAGCGGATTCAGCACATTCACAAGCACAGAGAGTCTGCTGATTCCCAGGAGATAGCTATCATGACGCCAGCCAATCAGAGGCAAGGAGAGATAAAAGTAGGTCACGTTGGGAGGCAGGAGTCAGGGTAGCGAAGGGCGGTGCTGTGGGTCTGCCTGTGACCATCCGCACATAACTCATTACAGACGCTGCGCTTATTACACCTAGCTAATGCCAAATATTCCCATACAGGTCTGAATGTGATGTCATTAGATTGCACTGCAACGAATACAATTCTCATATGATGTTTAACCTGTTTAATTACAGGCATTTTTGTTAAAATATGACAGATGTGCTCTTTTAAAATCTCACATTATGCAAAATTGTGCAATTAAAATAAAAGTACTTACGGGGAAAATGCGGTTAAGGGCAGACCACTCAATCCAAATCAAACCATTAACCGTCATGTTCAAAACACTTTATAAGAATCACCTTTTTCGAGTGCTAAAGCTGTTCTTATTCAACACCTGAAATTTCACAGACATACTTATCCAACATTTATTGTAACCTTGTTCACTTAATGAATGAATATATATATACTCAATAAATATACACTTTATAGTGTAACAAATGATTAACTATCAGACGATACCATATGCATGTGGACAAACTGCCTACAGTACAACCCATAAATAATTTCAAATGTCCAACTGTATGTTTGTAACTATTGTATGTTTCTGATGTGGTTTTTTTTGGGACATACTAGCTGAAGACTAACGCTGCCAGTCAGTTTTTTGCTGCTCAATGAGTGTGAGGGAGGTTAGGGTTAGGGTTAGGGTTAGGGTTAGGTCACACTCATTATCTGTGACCTCCATCTGCTGTGACGTCATACCCGTCGCTGTAGGAGGAGCCTACGGACATCAGATAGGAGGGTGATGACCGGGAAGCATCATATGCTTTTAACAGCATCTATTAGCACAGCAATCTACAGCCTTTGTTAAGAGGGTGGGAGTGGCTAACTAAGCAAAATGCACGCAATTGTGCCGGACAATTGTGGTTTGGGAGTTACTAGCTTGGGCTGCTTCATGCACTCGCTTGCAGCTTGGGATACTCAGGGCTGCAGTCGCAACAAAGTGACACTGTTTCCAGAGGGAGAAACATTGCGGGGCCTTTATGGATTCACGACTTGTATGTGCTCTCTTTGGAAAAGATTCAGGTTGAACTGCAAATGCCTCAAAAGCGCAAGATGTACAAACGAGGTGGAAAAGTACGTTACTAGTAGCCTAATTAAGGATTTTTGCCATCAATTTTTTCATCTGTGTTTAAAAATATTAATAATATGTAAAGTATAAATATATAGTTATTGTGATAAAATGTTACAGTAAGAAGAGCTTGTATCTGAATCGGATCTGAACTGAAAAAATGTGAATTCGGCCCCTCCCTTTAAATATGTATAGCCATGTTTATAATGCTTTATGAATGGTTTATAATGCATTATGAATGTGTTTGTAAATAAGCAAAAACATGGCCTTAAGTAAAGCGTTACTACATCTTTTCTTCTTTTCATAAAAGTACTGCAAAATTTACTAGATAAGTTGATGTTAGTATAAACAAATCCATCTGTCTACTCATCTTATACTGTAACTGTATAACCTGGTCAGGGATGTGGGGCCATAAAAAAATAGCATAGAAACGTAATGCAATAGTGATACAGCTACTGCACTGATTTGCTGAAGGTTTTGGTTGATTTTCTTTTAAGTTTGACCTGGGATGAGGATTTCAAATCAACATAGCCACACTATATCCCAAATTGAAACAGTTTTTCCTTACATGCCTAAAAATCAGCGCTAACAAAACAAAGCGCCATTGACTGTACACAATTATATGTGCTGTACTTTTATAGGACTGGCAGTATAGTAGGTTTGTTTACACCAGCATCACCACAAACGCGTGACTAAGTGACGCCATAGTGCAATGCATAAGTGACAGAAATGTTTCAGCTCCATTACAATCTTATGGGACTATTCACTCATCTCACACACCACAGTCTTACAATCTCTTACCAGTTTTCCCGTGAAGTCTATAAAAAGTTACAAGGAATACATTTAAATGTCAGATGGCTGTGATCACATGATGGCGGCTGTGGGCTCTGCTCCCAGCTTCCCTCTGTCTCGCAGTTTTCCATTTTTTAAGTGATTTTAAGGTGGACATTTTTAGGTGCAGATTTTCATCCACGTAATGGTTTTATGATGCGATAAGTTCCATCAAAAATCGAATAGAGTAAATGCAGAATAAAGTGATCTTGTTCGTAAGGACACGCCTCTAATCATCCTTCTCTTTGTAAAGACTGTGCTGTGCTGTTTCAATCTTGGGGCAGTCGGACTCAAAATATGATATTCCCCAGTCTCTGGGGTACTAGGGCTTGGGCGATATGTATTTTTTTTCAAGCCGCCATTTTGTATTTCTAGACATTCGGTATAAGACAGTATAGGCATGTAGGCTACTTTAAGGTCCGGAATCAGAGCCTAAACACGCCGATCGGCGTGGAATCTGAGAGCTACGGAATGAGGAGACTCCTCGTTGAAGAGTTTAAAAGATCATCCTTCATTTTCACACCTCTCCACTTTTTCTTTGTCACAGAACACATGAAGTAACCATGCAGCGTATGAGAAACGTAGTCACCCAATCTCCAAACAATACTGTACGTATAGACACCCAAAAACTTGGGCAATATCACTGCAAAAAAATATACTACATATTAGTATATTGTAGAAATGGTCACCATAAGCAAATTGTTTCTTTTCTACCTACAAATAAATTTTCTGTTGCCTAACTTTCCTCTTGTAATTAGATTATTTTAGATTTTCCATCAGTTAAAAAAAAAAAAAAACAGTTGCAACTTCTATGTTTACAAATATTCTCATTGTGGAATGAACATTAAACGAATGGAATGAGCTCTGAAAGGTGCATGTTGTGCACTTTAATACAGCATCTATGAATCATTAATTAAACGAGGAGTGTCTGTCATTTTCAGTGTACTAAAAATAACACCTTCTGGATTTTTAAATTCTTGGGAATACTGTAATCTGGAGTATGTAATACTGTCATACTGCACAAGCTTTCCGGGGAATACGATAACTTAAAACCTTTTCTTCTGACCGTCTAAAGCCTGGAACACACCAAACCGATTTTCGGCCACCAGAACCCATCGGACTGTCACTGAGAATCGGTAACTGCATATCTCGCCGACGTGCGATAGTTAGTTGGTGGAATTTAGTTCTCGGACTGGACTACGTGTCAATCAACACCTCTGGTCAGGGCTGTATGCCTCATTGCATATTTTCGAATATCGGTAGTGGAAGGGAGCCGATTGCTTATCAGCCTTGGTTTGGTGCTAGTTTTTGGCAGTTAAGACTTAATTTCAGTACTGTAGGTTTTTTTAAAACACCAAGAAAGGTAAAAACAATACATTGTCACTTTCATGTAGTTATATAAAGTGACAGCTATTTGCAAGATGTTAATATCCATACGAATTCCTGACTGTCATCATCATCTTAGGCCTCAGGCTGGTCCCACAGCATGATACCGTTACGTAGAGCTGGGGGCAGCGATCTGGACCGGAACCTCACCTCACTGGGGGCGGCGATCTGGACCGGAACCTCACCTCACTGGGGGCGGCGATCTGGACCGGGACCTCACCTCACTGGGGGCAGCGATCTGGACCGGGACCTCACCTCACTGGGGGCAGCGATCTGGACCGGAACCTCACCTCTTTTCTGCAGCAGGTCGATGGAGATGGACTCGGAGGCGGCGTCAGGAGACAGACAGAACTCCTCCGGGGGCTTCTCCGTCACGGAGAAGTAGTCGGGGAAGAAGTCGCCGTAGTAGTGCTGCTTCACAGACTGGCCTAAGGGGACATGCACAGACCATTAGACGCTTGCACACACACACACACACACACACACACACAGTGGAATATATAGCATGGTAACGTCGATGGGCACCACAAATATTCTATTATGGTTAAAACAACCGGGAGACGGTCAAGACTGGCGACTACAATGTGCCAACAATGACAAAACTCCAGTCGTTTTCTGGATTTCCTTATTAATTAGGATTAATTAGATTTAAAATTACAGATAAAGTATTAAAGGCCCATTCTGACTATCACCCCATTTATAATAAATTCTAAAATTAATGATTCTTCCAAAGCAAAGTCAGCACACACACACATGAGCCAATGACGCTGGGAAGACAGACAAAGCCAGAGATGCCCCCCCCCCCCCCCCCCGCCCCCCCCCCCCCACACCCCCCCGCCGACCACCAAACCCACCCGCCCCGCGCGCGCCCCCGCCCCACCGCAGTGCCCCGACAGCCACGCGGCGCGCA
>JAABNY020000119.1:26935166-26947749 GCA_015164015.2 Brevimyrus niger
ATGCATTCCCTCCTTTGTTTATGCATAAAGAGACATGCTCTGCCAGACAGTTCCAGGGGTGGTGGGTCAAAAACCAAAAATATGTTCGACAACCATTAACTGAACTGAATTAAGCAAGATGTGAGACATTTGAGAGCCAAGTGTTCCACTGTATTATTAGCTGCTGTACAAGAAGCAAGGAAACAGACGGTAGGTTTAAACAGGAAGAAACAGAAAGAAACACAGGGGGAACAGAGGGAGCTTCTCAAACACCTCTGAATGTTGAGGGATTTATAAGACTGGGCAGCATATTGGTAAAAAGTATCGTGGTTATGAAAATTCATATCATTATCAATTTGAATAATGTGAGACTTGTAATATAGCTTATACTAGGGTTGCATGATATCACACTGCAATTATTTGAAATATCTGTGGTTAATATTGCTATATCTATAAGATATAAAAGGAGATGATATGTACCCAAAAATAACTAGAACCTGTGTCAACAGTCAAAAATTTGCACCAACAAATGCAATGTGATTACAGAGCTTTAGATTATGGGCGTAAAAAATTTCTTTGCATGCTGGCTTTTCAGTACTATACTTAGGTGTTTACTTATGCTCGTATTGTGACACCCAAAAGTTAGTAACCGTATAAATTCCGCATATTATCGTGGTTTTTTTTTAAATTGCGTTTAATAAACGTCTCGGACTTTGAACTTCAAAAAGCACCGCCACACCCCTCATGCCTTTTTACCTGATCTATCTTCATCTCCACTTTTAAAAGATGTGCCTGCTGATCTGCCCCTTTCTTCACTGCTTATCGCTTCCACGACTTACCAGAACAGTAGCGTGTTGGCATGCTACGGTAGCCAAATTGAATAGACATGAGGTACGACAGATTCAGTGGGCCTGACAAATTTTTACGCCCATCATCTGAAGTTCTAATGATTATTGTACATATTGTGATGTGTACAATAAATGTCTAAACTTTTTTTTTCCATAAATAAGAGTTATAATGCACCATTTTTACACAAATCCCATCAAAATATGAGTATGTTGTGTCATGTACAGTATCATTCTACCTGTCACATGGTCAATAGCTATTTTTAATTATATGACTATTTATACTTGTCATCATAACCAGAAAAACTCAAAACCACCTGCATATTTTACTGTTTTCCATATATGAATTTTAGAACATTGTGATAAATACAAATACCGTGAAAATCCCTTAAAATATAAACATTAATGTCTATCATTACAATATGTGTTCAATAAAATTTGTATTTAATTGGAATGAACAGCAGGCAGTTAGAGAAAAAAAAACTATCAATAAAATATGCTATTGCCGTTTTATATTATTATGCCCTATGACTCAAAAATGTATTCAAATTAGATTTCGGTTTGCTGTCTATTTAATGTCGTTCATGCCGATTTCCCCTTTCTGAATCCGTTTAAGGGCAATTCTAAGAAAAATGTACACAAAAGAATGAAGCATTGAAGCAAAGAAATAATGACTTGAATTATATTGAGCAAATTATCAGTATTGTTTGATATTACATCAAAGACCGCGATAAGTTATTTTGCATATCGCCCAGCCCAAAGAATAAAAAAAAAAAAAAAAAACAATCACATGCTCGACGCTTTCTTTTAAAAGCCTACCGTTAGGTAGCCGAGGTCCAGCACAGTTGGCCAATGAGACATCCCTGCTTCCACACCGATGGGCAGGCTCTGGGTGAGCCTGGGACCCCAGAGCAGGGCTCTGCAGTGTGGGCAGTGAGGGAAGGTGCAGGCAGTGATTCGCCGCGGTGGACAAGTCCGACGGGGGTGGAGGTGGGGTAGCGGGCAGACACACCTTGCCCTGGGCTTCTGGTGGGGCGGAGTCATGGGGGCTGTGGGTGTGGCCAGAGGAAGAGCGAGACAGGGGCAGCAGACCAGCTGACAGGGGACACGAGAGGCTGCGGGGGGGCCGCTGTGGACTACTGGGGCTGCAGGTGGAGCAGGAACCGGAGCTGGGAGCCCCCTGCTGGCGCACGGGGGAGTGGCTGCCCAGCGGGGACGGGCGGGCCGCGTCGGGCGCCCTCCTCCCGTACACGTGGCTGACGTAGTCGCCCAGCAGGGGGCGCAGCGGCTTGACCTGAGGCTTCCCCAGCTGCTGCTGCAGTGTGAAGGGCTGGATAGGCAGCGTGGTCGGCCGCTGGTCTTTACTGTAGCGGATGACGTCAGTGGAGGAGCAGCCCCCTGAACGGGTTAACAGAGCAAGCCGCTATTATACATGACGACGTCACTTTGAAGGTACAGAGCCAGAGGGAATCCCTCATAGACATTATTTATCACATCCAAAAATTAATAAGAACAACATAATTAATAAACAAAACTTATCCCTAACACATAATTTTAAACATAAGAAAATTACATATGTAAGGGATAATGTACTCCAAGCTGTGCAATATATGTTTTTAAACATATATTTTATTTATTTTATATTTGCTGTTAAGTAACATTGCTTCAAGATTAAAGATTATAATCGCACATTGATTTACTGCCGCTCGTCATGTTTTCAGCTCTACACGTACGATTATATTAAATCAATCAACACAATTCAGATTCGATAATTAGGCAGTGCTCTGGTGTAAAAATAAAAGGCAACGATTATTTATAAAACTCCAAAAGCACATAGAGCTCACAGAAGCTACCAGCACCGGGAGAGCCAGTGTGAACATAAATCAGGATCTGTGTTAAAGGGTCCAGCAGACACTCCTATGCTTTTCGGTTTAATTTAAATAGATGGACACTTTAACTTATTAAATGGCGTAACATTAAGGTATGATGGGGTCTGTACAAATGCAATCGGCGCGAGTGAATGCGGCACAAGGCTGAAGCTCGCCGAAGATCGCATTTCTTCATGACTGCGGGGAAGTCGAGCTGATGACTCAGTTTACTGATCACCCTGGAATGGCTTTGTGCCCAGCGGCAATATCAGTGACAGCAAATATCAGCTCCTGATTCAGCAGCCATTACCATGGCTCATATACATACATTTTCATTCCTCAATAGTCTCAATTAAAAATCCGTTATTTAGGTCCCTAGCGAACAATACCCTTCTTTGCCATACTAGTAAAAGAAACTCAAATTCAAGCCCACCGATGAAGTGATTGCAAATGTAACCCAATTGTAAAGGAGAGCGGCATTGTCCATTGACAGCAGGGACAGGTGAGAGACGGGGGTGAGCGCTTCTCCTCACCTTCAGCCTTGGAGCGAGCCTCACTGCAGCTGCGCTCCACGTCGCTCAGCTGGCAGCGCGTGTGCAGTGCACTGCAGCTGCGCTCCACGTCGCTCAGCTGGCAGCGCGTGTGCAGTGCCGCATCGCGGCCGGTCTGGCTGCAGCAGTAGCTGAACGGCAGCGGAGGCAGGCTCCGGCTCTTCCCCAGCTGGGGCAGCTCTGGGATTGGGGAGAACTCCTGGGAGGACTGGGAGTTAGCGGAGGAGGCCTCGCCGCTGGACTTCAGGAAGGGGGAGCCGCCGCTGGCTGCAGAACCGCTCCTCCTCTTGCTGCGGGCTATTTCGGCGAAGGAGGTGACGCGAGGGGGCACCGGGGGCGAGGCTGCCAAGGCTCCCTCACTGAGGCGCACGGGGCAGCTGAGCATGCGCTCCAGCGAGGCGAGGCGGGCACCGGACCCCCGCGTCAGGTCCAGGTCCTGGTCATAGCTGCGGGAGCGGGGGCGGCCCACGCGGCCCGCCAGCGGGGGGGACACGTTGACATACACCTGGCCTTCTATCGCGGCCTCTTCCGGCCGCTTGGGCTCATCCGGTTCCTCCTCACACTGGCAGACAAACACAACCAATGGGCAAACAGGAGCGTCTGATGTTGACCAATCAGCACATTAGGACGATCAGCTGTTACATTATCTGCAAACGGAGGCCTGAGTCCCGGGACATAACTTTCTATGGGGGGGCCACATGCAAGCTTCACTAGTGTCAGCAGGGGCCACTTTTAACGATTATTTTAATGTCCCGTGAAGACGACAAAATTAGACATTAGATTTGACTTTTTCCTATTTTGTAAATATATTCACAAATCATGAACTTGACTTGATCTCCACCAATCTGAACACATCTGAATATATACACACATGCACACAAATTCTATCAATTAAAATGGAATACAAACAACATAAAACAGAGCAAAATACCGAAAAATAACATAAAACAGAGAAAAATAATGTTTGCGCAACAGGCCTTCTAACATATTTAATTTGGACTGAATATAACATTTAAAATAAAGTTTACTGAACATTCCCAATGGTCTCTTATAATCTCTTAAGAACCAATTAAAATATTCTTCAGACCAACAAAGTATGAAGGTCTGCGGAATCTAACATGCACCATATCTATGGAATGTTATTTAAGCTTTAGGAACATGTCTGTTAATAAGTCTGTTAACCGGGCAGCTTTCTGTGGAATAATACACACATCTGCAGCATTATTCACAGGCGCAATGACATCATTCATTTTAATTTTGAGAAGTAATATATATGAGGAGTTCCCTCAGGATTTATACCTCCAATGTTATCTGGGTATCTGATGAACCAAGGACATAAGTTTGGTTTCCGCGCCTGTGGTGACCAAATCAGCCCCGAACCCCCCGCCCCCCCCCTAAACACAAACAATGCTCCTACAACACTGGCAGGGACATCTCCCGATCATCCACACCCAAATCTACGCACTCGTGGCAATCATATGTTACAGCTTCGTGCATGATTTCACACCCCTTCCGCTCCCTCATGTACCTGGGACCGTTGCTCCTCCACTCCCTGCCCATCCTCTGCGGGCTGCCTGAACAGGTAATACTCCGTGGGCTGGGCAGGACTGGCACGGCCGGGCTCCTCGGAGCAGCTGGTGACGGAAGAGGCGGCGGGACTGGGTGAGGACTGAGACGACAGGTCGCAGGTCACCAGCTTGTAGTAGTTCTGTGTGGCCAAGACCAGCCGTGCCCGACTGTGCAGGCAGGAGGTCAGGTCACAGGCCTCGGAGGTAGCGGCCTCACATGGCGGGTGATACGAGTTGCAGTTGGCGTCTAGGGCAGGTGGGGGGGAAGGGCAGCCGCAGGGGGCGGGGTTGCCGCCTTGGGGTTCGGCCGGCGAAGCGTGCAGGTCCAGGTAGAATGCCCCGCCGGGCTCGGAAGTCGAGCTGCCGCAGGAGTGCTCCGCCGAGGCGTTCAGGTTCAGCGGTTTGGCGGGAACCGCGTTGTTCATGCGGTTGTACATGGCGCTGAAGCTCACCAGCACGCCGTCCGAGCTGTTGCAGGACGAGTCGCTGGCGTAACCGGGCTGGTTCTCCGAGATCAGCGCGGGGACGCTGCCTCCGCCGCAGCAGCCGCAGCGCTGGGGGGGCGGCGTGCGCTTGGCAAAGTCTTCCTCCTCTTCCTCCTCACCCCACTCCTGTTCGCCGCAGTCCATGGACAGCGTGGAGCCGCTGCTGCCGTGCCTGCCTTGGCAGTCCAGCCCGAAGAGGTTAAGGCTCCCCGGGCGGGAGGTGGCCTTCGTTGGGCCCAGGTGGTCCGTGTCGGAGGGCCAGGTGCCCGCTGAGAGGGGCGCCCGTGCGAAGCCCGGCCCGTGCAGCCGGAAGGGCAGCGGCTCCAAGCCATCGTCCAGGCCGTCGCTGGAACTGTTATGCAGATGGAAGGAGCAGTCCTCCAGGTAGCCGCTCAGGTCGTCCCCGTCGTCCCCTTCGTCTTCTTCCCCGTCTTCCTCATCCTCGGCGTCAAGGAGAAAGGGATTGTGTCGCGACGGGTTGCGCTTACCTCGGGGGTGGGGGCGAGGCCGGGGCAACTCCTCAGAAGCATTGGAGGTGAAGGAGGAGGAGTCGCTCACCACGCTCCCTCCGTGGCCGCCGCCGCTCCCCTTACCCCCTCCCCCGCACCCCCCCGCGCAACTGGAGCTGCTGCTGCTGGACGTCTGGATGAGGCTGCTGTACACCAGGGCCTCCCGGTGGAGCTCGTCCCGCTCGGGCAGCGAGGTGGTGCGCGTCAGACCCAGGTGCTCGGGGGAGCCGAAGGGATTCGTGCTCCCGGCCGGACTGCAGCACTGGCTCCCCTTCACCTGGCAGTGCACCAGGGGGAGGTGATGCACGATAAGCGTCTCCCCCGACAGCTTGGGGGGGCTGTCCATTGTCTATCCTGGGGCTGGGGCAGTGCACTCGGGCAGTCGAAATGGGTGTGCCGATCCCACGCAGGCTTTAATTTAGACGGCCAACACCGGGACCTGGACTACGAGGCCCCGGAGGAAACAGGCAGCAGACTATAGTGCTTACAGTAGAATCATCGCATCCCAAGAGAACCATCTGAAAAAGGGAAAGAAAAGAACATAATCAACCAATTTTCAGCTTTTAAAAATAATAATACCACTCTAGCCAAGATAAAAAGCAATTTGTTTATTTATTTATTAGGGTAGGGTTATAATATACAATAAAAATGTGCCCAAATTATGCTTGACACTATTTGCAAAAATAGAGATGGCAAATAATTCAAAAATCACAATGGACGTGCACATTTTTCTTGTCTAGTGACACATGTCTGATAACAGCCTCACCCCCCCAAGCATCAATGTCGATGGCATAATGCTGTTTTCATACATTCTTTGACCTAATGACCTTCTCTCCTAGTTTTAAGGTTCTTGGTGATTTAATGACTAAACGAAACAAACGCAGATTCTGTGGGAGAGGAGAATTGGGTATTTCTTCTAATCTTTTTCAGCAGTAAAGGGAGAATAAGTCCTGAGCTCAGGGCAGGAATGGAAACATGGAGCAAACAGCCAGGGTGCCTTTAAATAAGGTACCTGTGTGACCAGACCTGCTCCAGTTACTACAAGAGTCACTACTGAACTGATGATTCTTTAGCTTGTCCTGCTGTTTTATTACTTTAATCAGAAACATTTTATTATAGCATGAAAGACCCACCATCATCTGACCGCCTCGTCCAGTAATAACATCCAAGATGTGGGTCAGGGATTCATAAAAGGCAACATAAGATCACCATCTGATTCCAGGTGTGCTGATGATGTATTTACCATAAATTACTGAATCCTATGGAAGCAAAGAGCTACAACATGGGCAGCATGGTCTAACAGCGAGTAGCCTGTTGACGAATTAGGGCAGGGCGACCAAAAATCGTATCTCCTTATTTTTAGGCAGAATAACGATACATAATATATACTGATGAGCCAAATCCTTCGTAACCACCCTGATGTGAAGCAAACAATGTTAACTATCTCGTAAAAACTGTGCGCCAAGGTCTGGGAGATATCCGATGCTAACATAATCCAACATTCAGAACACAGTCGACAGAGTTCCACGAGGGATCACACATTGATGATCCAACCCCCAGTGGGTGGTTCAAGGTTTTTTGGCAGTATACAGAAGTCAACCTTACTCATGCCCACAGTTCGATAAGCAGATTAACAGTACGCCTAAAATAATAATGAGAGGTGTATTAGGTGATACCCAAAAAGTTAGCATCCTGTATAAAACGAGCATATCCTTATGCTTATTAAGTTTGGTTAGCGGAGTGCGGCACATGTGACGGCTTTGGAAGGGATAAGGGCTGAACCGGTCGGGACAACGCAGCAGGCAGCAGCCACATCTTGTACAAAGAAGAGATACTGTGGTTGGAGAAGGTAATAAGATGTTGGTGGCAATTTAAACTCCAACATTTTTTTTTGGTAAATACAGTTTCAATTCTTATTTCATTTCATTAATATATTTTTTTTTATTTGGCGTCTTTTCATTTCAGTTTTAGTGCACGATAATAACGCCGGTTCCAATAAGTCCAGATTGTAGCCTAAACGTTTTCTCAACGTTTCTCATTCCAATGGGAGCTCTGAGGTAGCAGGCAGAGAAATGTGCGGCCTTAATAATGAGGGAGTTTAGCTGCTACGGTGATGAAAGATAAGGTGCCTGATCACGAACATGCAGCAGCTATGGTGGCTTCGCCTGTTCATGCGGAATAGCACCTGTGTGTCGTCCCTTCGGGGGCCCAGGCCCCCGGATGCCATTGAAACTTTATATATAATAAAGCATTTTAAATTTTAAAAATACCACGCATTAACATCACTGACGATGTGTCCCATACATGCAGAAGATCTTTCTTACACACAGTAGTATTCATTTAGCCAAACCTTTCAAAGCCATGTTATAATCTTCATTTTAAGGTATCAGCCCTCAAAAGAATATAATACTTATTGCAAAATTACAATATTTTTGTCCTTGGAGCCATTTGCCGTTTTCAATAAACCGAAATGCACAAAGCAACAAGGTTCCTTCAGCTTTTCTCTTCAACAGCTGCTGCGTGAGATGCTGAATATTTACATTTTTATGGTTTTTTTTGTGGGAATCTGTGCAACATCATAATTGAAACTCTCACTGTACTGTATGCATCTGGGAAAAATACTATAGCCCTTGATTGTTCCCCTTTGCTTATATCCTACTGTTAGGGTATTAAAATAGCACATACGTCCACACAACCAAAGAAATAATAATGCGGCATGATTTTAAAATTAACACTAATGCATTAACTTTGATATACTTTAATTATATTGAAATGAAGGCTATTAATATAAACAGTATTGTTTCATCCTGTATCTCATTTGAACGTATACCGTTATACTGTAAAAACTCAATAACCCCGCAATCCTAGTTTGAATCCCACTTGTTTCCTGCTTGTGTGGAGTCTGCATGTTTTCCCAGTATAACATGTGTTTTTTTCCTCCAGTCCAAACACACGTGGTTCAGCTACTGCGCATCTCCAAACTGGCCCCAGTGCGAGTGCCTGCCAGGCAGCGCTTCCTGCCGCCCCATCGCCCTTGCACAGTATAAGCAGTTAGAAGACGGATGAAAGAGGTAAGATCATTCCCAGAGGTGAATGCAGAAGTCAGAAACACGGCTTTGGAAGGTTTGACTAGAAGAATACTACTGCAATGGTAATGCACCATATTTTACAAATTTAGCCTAAAGGTCTAGAAACAACAACTTTGTTGCATGACGTCATGCTGCATGTAAAGAATGCTTAATAATGTAGATATCACCCAAAAAGACAATCACCCCTTCTAAAGGAAAAAAAACTATAGGAAGCATACTGTACTATAACAACACCAAGCAAAGCTTGTTTTTGTCCACACATTACAGACAAAACAAACAAACCACAATATCCAGACAGAAAGAGCTCCTCCCTGTCTAATGGTACAGGGAACTTGCCAAGAAACATGATGCAATACGCTTTAACCCTGCAGCTGGGACTCAGATAAGCAGCCATACAGTCACACTGCGGTGAATCCTGACACAAGTCACCGCTAATGTAGGCTTTTGGACGTGGACAGGAAAGGGCCCATCGATCACGCCATAGCGCTGGAGTTCGCTGACACGTGCATAGAAACAGCACGGCTGCTCGGGAAACACTAACCATCTTCAGACAGGCGCATCACCCCTTGACGCCCACAACAGCATTCAGCTCTTAATCTAATTCTAGGCACTGTAACACGGATTCTCACATCTCAGTGCCAGCTTTTCACGGCTGACCTATAGTGTGAAAATAACATCCCTTCCATAAATCCAGAGGCACCTCCCTCCACCAGCCCGTTAAAAAGCTCACAAAGCCAGGGGCGTATGGGGGAGGGGGGGGGGGGGGAGCAGCGCGTAGGAGACGGAACAACGAAGCCGTCACCCTCCCCCTCCGGCACGGGACCCCGTCGTCTCGGCCTGCTGTTACCGAGGACCCTCTTTGTCCGGAGCGCCGCAGGTGAGCCGAGGCGCGATTCTACGGCTGCACCGAGTCTGCGCCGGTGCGTCAGGCCTTTCTAGCTTAGTCAGTCTGCATCTGCACAGCAGCCGGAGCACTGCGGAGGAAATGCGCATTCTGCTGCACGCCGGCCCGGACGGCGGGCGCGTGTCCGCCCGCATGCACGGACACACGCTCAGGCACACGTACCGGGGCGACTGGGGACGCGCTCCTCTCGCGGTCCAAACGGCCATCGCCGCCTTCTTTATTCCTGCGGACGGGAAGCTGGGCCGCTCCCACAAGCCCGTGCCTCTATAGCAACAGCATCACTGCTCGCACTGAGCATGCCCGGGGATTCGGAACATGCCAACGGATCAGAAAAGGGGGGAAGGGGGGATGCTTTCGCTATCAGCTATAGAGCTGGAAAAAGGAAGCCAGACAGAGTGATAGACAGGGAGGCTCGAAAAGGCTGCATAGATTGGAAATGAAATAAAACAGTAGTGGAGGAGGATAAATAATTAATATATATTATTTATAATATATTAAGTGATTATGTACATAAATGAATATACATAATTTCAAGGAACATAAAGCAAAACACCTTCGGATTCAGTTTCATTAAAAAGGGATGCCATGTTCATATTGTCTTGAGCATCAGAATTGAACAGTATATCTACAGTACATATAACACACCAGCCAAAAATATGAGCACATCTGCTTGAAACCCATATTTGAAATAATTAATCATTTTAACTCTAAACATCTGTCTATTGACGTTGAGTCTTTTGAACTCCTGCTGTTTTTTTTAGTCCACAAAATGTGAAGTATTGGCTACAGCTGTCATGTATTTCCAAGGTGCAGAGAGGGTGAACGTGTTTTATGTGCTATGGGTGTGACACGGTCTGGGCGCCAACGATCTGGTGAACAAGTAACGTTAAGGGCAACTCAAGCTAATGGCCTGGATAGGGTTAGGGTTAGGGTTAGGTAAACCCTAACCCAAACCAAGCTAATGACCTGGGTAGCTCAGTCTCCAAACTATACAGAACAAATAGGGGGATCAGGGACCAAAGCATCACAAAAGCTCACTACTACTGGGAAGACAAGCCAGACGATTTCCTTTGGAGGCTCATGAAGTGAATGCTTTGTGCTGGTAAAAGTATATTCTGAAGAATCCAAAAATTAGACATCATATCCCACATTTCCCATACTGTGATGCGCTATTTAATTTTTAAGTATTTGCAAGTATTTGTGGAGGACACTTTCAGCTAAGGCAGAATTTTTAAACTACTATTTCAATTTAAAAAAATCCTGCTGGATTTCACTTAAGCACTGAATTCATGCTGTGTGCTGATTGGTCAGTCTCTTATAATCATGCACTCATGCAATTAGGTGCCTTTAATATCAATGTGAAACAACTGGATAAATCTTTCAATCAAGGAAACAAACCTACCAACCTGAAGTAGCTAAAAGTGTCCTTCCAGTCATGGATAATCAGGTCACCCTATTGGTACTCTACGTACACTACACTACACTACACTATGTCACACTACCATTTTCCCAGACCCTCATGGAACCTGGCTAGTGGGGGAAGGGGGGCGCTTCTAGGCCAGACATGCAATCCCAAGTGACCCAAACATGGTTGTACTGATGGAAAGAGAGAGTTCAGGACAATACCAGTCTGTTCCCTGTTTCACACAGCTGTACTGACACTGGACCATTTAAACAAGTTAATCAAAATAGAAACAGGGGTTAAAAAACAAGTTCCTATTTATTATAATGCCCTTCATGTAAATTGCTACCTACATAATTGACAACTCATCAGAGCAGATTTGCCACTGAAATCCTTTTCCTAGCCTTTTAAAAAGTAACGATCACTTCCCTCAAGAAACACACAAACATGCAGTAATGAAACAACACTCCTAAATGTGGGAATACCTTCTATATCACATGGCAGCCCCAAGGGCTGATGGGAAGGCAGATTGCTTCTTTTAAGATGCATAAGCCCAGCACAGCAAGGTAATCAGCTAGACGGCCCTGTTTACCTCCAGTGCACAGTAAGCAGCCAATTATCCTAATCTCTCTCCTGACCTATTTGAAGGTGACAGATCTGCGTATAACGTGTACTCCGCGCTAAAGCAAATACAGTACGGTCGTCCTGCATCAATGCATATGTAAAATCTGCTGTCATACTGTATAACTGCTTACGAAAAAAGCAAAAAATAAAAATAAACTGAAAAGGGCTTGTATTTCAGGGAACAAAACCAGTTTCCATAAAAGATTTTGGAGCAAAAAACCTAAAAGAGAAATCAAGCACCAAAAAAAAAATCCTTAATTTTCTCGTTGCTGCATAATGCTGATGAGTACTTTTCGAAAAGACGTAGTTTCTACGTTCTTACGTATTAAAATCTACAAAGATGGCAAGACTCATATTTTATTAACATAAGATTTAGAATGAAATTAAACAGCAAGACCTCAGATCCACAGAAACCGTTAAAATTGCTGACTCAAAGTGGATTACAACTAGTGCTGTGGGAAACGTCAACCAGGCCATCAAAGGTGAGGACCGGTCGTCATAAAATCGTCAAACTTCAAATCGGCCGGTATACATGCGATCACACCCCCTTTGGTTGTTATAAAGAGACTTTGCCTTAAACTAGATCTTCACCACCACAGCCCCATACATACACACATCAAGAAATAAAATAGCCTGATTCTGTTATGCTCCTACTGTGCTGTATTTATAAGCAAACCGGCCAACAAAATGCAGCATCATAATACAAGAATGGGTGCTGATGCTGTGCCCTGCTCCAGAACACACACACACACACACACA
>JAABNY020000119.1:26949072-26965734 GCA_015164015.2 Brevimyrus niger
TATTTTGATGTTCCTCTGTTCTGTTGTGACAATAAAAGAAACAAGTTTCTTTTTAAAATGCATTATCATATTATGTTTGTTAAAACTCATAAATAACTACAAAAATTAATGTTAGGAAAATCTGTTAATGTTTTGTTGCGCGTTTCTGAAATTAATATATATATATATATATATCGGTCGGGCTCTAAAAAGCACCACACTAATAAGGGTGCAGCAGTGCGAGCGATGAGTCGGTTTAACGACAATGCAATGTCACATTTCCACAAAATCAAAAAGGAGGCAAAAGTGTCTCTCATTGGATAGGTTCCTTGTTAAAGTCGCACAAAAAAAAAAAAGATTCCAAGAACTGTTAGATAAAGACTTGAATTTGTCTGTCTTTATTTGATATGAAAATAAAACATTCTGACTTAGTAAATCTAGCTGGGTAAATTTTTGTATTTTTACCTGTCAGTACTTAAAATATGCCTGTTGTACAACAGCCACAGATATCCATAACTTAAAAAGCTTAAGGTTTTTGAAGAGTGAACTGTCTCTCACACATTAGACACGTTAACTTACTAACTGTACAAGTTCTGAGAAGGGAATTCAGATTTGCACCAGGAATTAATGTTATTGCTTCCCTTTTGTATCAGTAAGAATGAACTAGTCCCTATTCTTTGCTGAGCTTTAATTAGGTAAGGAAGGTTATGG
Organism: Brevimyrus niger; assembly: GCA_015164015.2. NCBI lineage: Eukaryota > Metazoa > Chordata > Actinopteri > Osteoglossiformes > Mormyridae > Brevimyrus > Brevimyrus niger. Next base: position 26,949,763 of record JAABNY020000119.1, read on the forward strand.
CCCAGATTCAAATGATTGTAAGACATACCCAGTAATCTACCTTTAGAAACAACCAGAGAACCCAAAATTTGTTTTCTTTTGCTTTTCTTCTGCCTTTATAAACAATATAACCTGCATTCAACTGATTATCAGGCCCATCTTTACAAATGGAAAAGAGATATAAATTTAGCTGTTTTATTTGATGGTTCATGACTGAGGCAACTGTAAACAGCAGTAATAATTCCACCTGCATAATCAACCTTCATCTTAGCTTGACAGAATAACTTCAATTCTCCAACCCACATCACATTTAAACATATTTAATCTGACTAGTTACTGCACTCAGGTAATGCAGGTAACAACATGCTGGTTCATAACAGAGACTTGATCAATGAAAGACAGCAACGTTCCGGCAACTGCTGTTTATCAGTATGCAATGGTCTTCGGTTCTCAATGAATGAAATGAAGAACATTGAGTTCAAGGGCTTTGGGGCACGTCGCCTCGTAACAGCCGCTGTGGGACACCATACATTTTGCTGCTTCAGTGCAGAAAATTTCCAACAACTTTACAATGGTCTCCTTGTTAAATAAGAAGTTGGGACAATTGGATTTCAGTGTATAGCAGAATGGTAATTAGTCTAGGAAAAAAAAATTCTGAAGTGTCCATAAAGTTGTTCATCACTGACAAAGCTGTAATCACAGACAGTTATGGGTCATCATACTGTAACTGCGCGTACGTTCCCATCTTCTGTTTTCTGCCCTGTGATCTAAGAGCTGTGGAATGGCCTGGAGTCTGAGTCAGCATTCCACCGCCGTGAACAAGTCCTTTGTATACAGCACTGGAAAAATCCAAGTGTAATAGACTACATCCAGTGTACATCTTACCATACCCAGGAGTAAAGAAGTACAAAGAACTGATGGTAGGCAAACTGTAAAACATTAACAAGCATTTAAAAGAAATTGACTGAACCTACTGGGGATGCGAATAAACAGTCGAGTACCCAAAAGTGCAATCGCATACTCAAAAGTCTACTCGAGTACTCAACAGTGAAAGCAGAGATATATTACGATATTTCTGCATCAGAATTCAAATCCATTTTAATACGCGCCAAATAACCATGCGGCCGAATGCAATATGTTGCATACTACATGCAATGCAATTTGAATGCAATAATCAAAATGCAGTTAAACTTGTGCTGGGTAGTATGTACTTATTTTTCTGATTGGGTAAGAAATTTAGGGTGGGTGGTACACTACCAGAGCAGCTGCGAGGTGGTCGCACACTTCAAACAACGTCCGGACAAAACAAAATGAAACACGTCAGCAAGAACGATCTGACAGATACTTAAAATGATGCCGCTTCCATGTTCGCTCTACGTCAAGCCACTAACCTAGAGGGCGCAGAATGTTTTCGATGCAGCAAACCCACAAGCGGAGCACAAATAAACATGCTGTGGCGAGTGCGTGAATCATTTTAATAAAGGAGATGACTGCTCTTTTAAAATGGAAGTTGCTATCTTTATTGGTCACTACTGTTTTAATAGTACCAGCGGCACAGACGAGGAAACCAACAATTCGCAGAACAGTCACGGTTACACGTTAATGAAACACATTCCACGGCAAACATTACATTTACTGCTATGGCATTTGCTATTAACATAAATCCATGAACGCACATATTTACACCATTTACAGATATTCAAGGTGTGGCGCAAAGCCTGTTGGTAACTGGATAATGAGGCATTATGCTAACCAACCCCACGGTGTCACATTTATGTCAGCCAATCCTGGACTGCGGGGGGGGGACCAGAACAAATGACAAAGTTTGATAGGAGGACCGGACCCAGGTGATGCACCGAAACACTGATCACCTGAATGATTACCACTCATACCACATCATATTGCTGAAATGTTGATTCTGTCGATTTCATTTGAGTTTTCCACCACCTTAACTACGGTATATATTTCCTCTGCAATCTTGCCTCAACTGACCCCTCCCCCCCAAGTACTCATTTTTTTGTCTGTTGGGTACTTGAGCACTAAAAATGACTATAATTCAAATCCTTAAAAGCTCTTCCTATGTACTTCCATGAGACACAGCTTCCCTCACTCAGACACCATAAGGACATTTACGTATTGCTAATGTATACAGGGGAATCCATCATGACAAAGTGGGTTGGAGATGAACCTTAAGGATTTGACAGCTTTGATCAAGGATCCCAGGGTGAAGCGCAGAACCATTTTTTCTCAAGTGCAGACTTGACTCAATTACCCAGTTGTAAAATAAACCACTGTCATATTTTGGCTCAAGTTGTAGTTCAAGTGCATCTCCCATCATTAGCAGCACATACATGTTGCCACTATTATGTCCTCTTTACATTATGCAGTTGTGACTGAAACTGCTATTCTCTTTGTAATTTAAACTATAACAAATTATGAGTGTGTTGACTTGCTTAAAATGGTGACTTTTTCATTATCATTCCATTAAACTAGGCAATGAGCTGAGAATATTAACTGACAGATCAGCAGGAAGCAGATGAGGCTCGTTTAAATAAGGACTCTGACATTATGTGTACAGTTCAGCTCAAAGCCGAACTAAGAATATACGCTGACTCAATTGTAATTCCAAGCTTCTCACCATGTCTGGATGGAATATGACTGCATTATGCTCGGTTAAGGACAAAATGTACTGCTGTATTGCACTTGCAAACTTTGTTCCTGGTGGGTTAAAATGGCTTCCCCCCCATAACAGCAAGAATCCACACCACTAAAATCTCCAGAGGAAAGTGCAGCACACATGTATTTGCATCACAGTTAATCCCCTGGCTAATACAACAGGAATTTGATATATATATATATATATATATATATAGATAGATATATATATATATATATATATATATTCATTCAAGATTTTTAAGGCATACCCTCATTTTTTACTACTGATCAGCTTAAATAATTTTGCGATTTTAGCATAGCCCATCTAGGTATTAAAAGTTAATAGGCCTACACGTTAAGACTCTGCACAGTGCCATACAGACTCAGGTAGATTATTGTAGGTATTTTTCATAAGAGCAAAATAAAAAAAAATACAATGTCTAAGAAGACCCAATACATTAAAATCATCTGAAGCTTGGGCAAAGTAGAAACAATTTTACAAATTTTACAACGGGGGAGATTAATTTCAAAGCAGGTTTTGCATGATTTTAACTCACAAGCAGACCTGCTCCGGACAGTCAGCCACCCGCATACCGCACATATATGTGATGTATGAACTTGTTCCGTTTTTAATTTAGGTAAGAAGAAAATAGGAGCTGTACAAGGCAGAAGGTAGCCACACAAGCCTCTCTAGCTTGAAAAATACATTTTTATCTATGGTTTGGGGCTTCACTCCATGAATGTCACGAAGGTCTTTCCGCGCAAGGACGCCGCTTTATTCGCACTCCCATTGTCTGATGCTTACTGGACAACTACAGTCACCTATTTCCATTTAATATCACCTACAACCCAGATACATTATATTTATATTCTGTTTGGTATATTGCATGTTTCAATCGTACTTATCCTTTGCCAAACCACATCACAATGTCAAGCTTTAAATGGATGCTCACGTTTTAATCTTCTCACAGTGAAATGATCTTAGTCGATATCGTGCCATTCCATGCCTAAGTCCACGTTTCAAGATCAGATTACAATACACTGGCGAACAATTATTTTATTGTATAGAAAACCGTAATGACATTTACGGCCCGGGCACGCGAATGCTGGCGTCTACCGGCAGGCGGTGGAAAAGAAAGGAGAGAAATGTACATCCCCCACTCAGACGCCATAAGGACAATGCTAATGGAAGCAAGGGAAAATATAAATATATTATAATGTTAGATGCTTCATTACCTTGCACCGTGTGCCAGAGGTGCGGGCAGTTCAGCTGCTCCGGCTCCGCACTATGACGGCGCTTCCCCGGCAGCCCTTAGCCCAGCTACCGCGTAAACAGACACCGAATAACGGGGCTCAACCATGCGGACGGAATACCAGGCAGACCGCGTCACCGATACCATGCAGTAAGGCAGCCATGCGCACCATTCAGACCGTGCATTAGGTAGCAAAAGCTGCTTTAAGCTCCCTCAATGGGTGAGTTACACTCGTACCCTTCAGATCCGTCGCAAAGCCGCATCCCTCTTACGAAAGGAAGCAGAGCCACATCCTTAAATGACCGCACTTACGTTACAGGTCCGGGGCGCATTCAGCCGAATGACTTAATTCTGATGTCAGTAACATCCAGTTGTTTTTTATGGTGGCTGGAAGAGAAACAGCAGAAATGCATTTTTATTCGCCAGTGATGGAAAGGCGACCGTCTTGGCAGCACAGCCGGAGATTGGGCTGGGCTGTGCCGGAGCCGCTGCGTCACAAGTCCCCCCTCCCCCCACGTGTCCCCCTCCTGGAAATTTTATCCTTCTCGGCATGATCTTTATTCATAACTTTAGAGCTACATTCTAACCAAATAAGCACATTCTACAACCGTATTACTATAAACATCATGCATTTATTTTTGCACATAACATTTCTTTTATCAAAATCGGTGCAAGATTAATAGTCTGATACATCTGGATATTACAGCCAAAATAAAGCAGTGATTATTCGAAAACAACACAATGACATTTGAACAGAAAAAAAATGCGTTAGAGATAAATAACCCAGATAACGTCAATTTTCTTAACTTTATTCAGGAATACCATATTTCTAAGCACGATTATCTTTTAGTGTATTGCTTTTCAGTTTGATATATGACTGTGTTACAGATTTATTAAAAGATAATAATTAAAGGTAACAAAAGTATCCCCAAAATATGCCATTTCCTGTCTGTGCATATGCACTTTACTGAATTCACAAAGGAGTAACTGACATACATATTTTCTAGACAATATGGACAGATGTAATGAACAACTGTATTAACATGCATTTATGGTGTATTTGGTCTTGCCTAAAAGTATTTCAGTATTACCTTAATGCATAGAGAAGGCAATGGGGAAAAACGTGTCTGACATTTTGTCATGATTTTGGTTCCTTGAAAAAAATAAGTGCTTCAAAATTGATTGGTCAAGCCACAAACTCATTCCTATTCCTATTATATCTAGGCCTTTAAAAAAATCCTCATTAAAATTTACAAAACACAAAAGGAAAAAAAAAATACTTTTGTAAACATCAAACCATACCGATATACAATCAACAAATCATCTTTGTGTCAAACTATTTACCTAACATTAATCACAGTTGAATGACTATTGCATTAACCTGCACAGACTGCAAGTCTCAGAGGTTAGAATCTGCCTAAGTCAAAAATCCTAAATTCCATCCTAGAAGGGTCATGTATATGCAAAAACACAATAATTTTGCTTTTGATAAGTTAGCTCTGTTTGCCCTATACCATGTCATAATTGAATTTTACTTAAGCGATTTTTCAGGAATGCATTAGTCTAAATACTATGTATAACCACTAACTGGCTACAAGGATCGGTAAGAAAAAAACTCTGTGTATGGATTGAATTTATGATTCCTGAAACAAAAACAAGCATGCCATAATCAGTACCAAGGCCGGTAACCAATTGTGTATGCAAATAAGTTAGACCACACCAAATGATGTTTTAGGCAACAATAATAAATCCATACAATATATAAAAACGTTTTCATAGTACAGTACGTGCGTATAGAGTCTGGAATGAGCAGAGTCTCTAAACATGGCTCTCTACCAGTTTGGTATATTTACGGGTTAAGGAACTTGGTGATTTGATGGGCTGCCAATGTGTTACTGCACTGACCAGATCAGATTGACAAGCATACAACAGATCAAAATGAAACAAAAATCAAATACTGCACGATTAGTGTTATTAGTGGCACTGGTATTTTTTATTTTAGTTATTAAAAAGGCCACAAAGGTCACCGATTAGAATTATTTCCTGATAAGGATATCACAAAAAATCCTAAATGTTTTGGGGTCAAACTCAAGAAGTGGAAAATCATTTGTAATTTGCCCTTTATCATCCATTCATTTTCAGTAACTGCTTATCCAGTACAGTCATGGTGAGCTGGGAGTCTGTCCCATGAGGCATTGGGAGTTGGCACAGGGCACCTGGGACTGGATGCCAGTCTATCACAGGGCCCACATCAACACAGGGCCCATATAAACACAGGGAGGACTTACGCACACAAAGCCAGTCAGTGTCTCAGTCATAACCCTGCAGGTGTGAGGTCACTCACCAAGTCTTTAGTGTCCAGCAAATCAAATACGAAATTAAATTCAATTAATACTATATTATTGGTCATCTCAAACAATATTTAACATGCGATAAGAATATCTGACACAGATACAACCTGCGCCACAGGGATGATGTTTTCTTCCAGACACTCATATGAACGTGCTGGTTCCAGGTGGAGCGTAGAGAGAATCCCTCACTGCTTCAACACTGGGCAATTCTTTGTGTCTAATGAAATCCCTTTTCACGCTGTGCTGAAGGTCTCTCCGTCCCACAGACACACTCTGTGCCGCAGGAGCCGCGTCCCACGGGGACCAAGCCTGGTCCGAACCGCCTTGGACGCTGTCACACGCGCCTGGAGGCCTCTCCCACGGCACGGTACGTCTGCGGAAGGCTCTCCCGCCTCGCGGAGCTCTGCTGTCGGTCAGACGGGCTGAAGCCACCCGCGTGGCCGATGGCGGGTCGGCGCAGGAAACGCCTGGAGGTCACCAGGTCACCGTAGCCCTGAGTGTGGGAGAAGGCGTAGCCCGAGCGGCGGGAACTCGTGCGGCGGAGACGGACGCGCTTGGGTAACGGGGGCGGAGCCGCCTTCGCCTCTCTCACTTTGAACCTCACCTGAGGAATAAGACGGAGAGGAGGACAAATTTGGGAGGGAATATGGTCAGTATGGAAACAGTACGGAGAGGAATGTCAGAGCAAAAGCAGGAGGAAACAAGTGACAGAATATATAAGCAGACAAAACATCACAAGTGCTGAAAGCTATTTTTATCTTATTGGTGATCCTCTTTTGGAAACTTACTACTACTCCTTACTACAAAGAAGAGTAAAAAAAAATCAAGAAACTATTATCAGCACAGCAACAGAACTCTCTGTCACGTCACATGCCAGTTTAATTCTGCTCCAAAGACCCTCTGGGCAGCTCTAATGACATGTGTCACTGTTTTTTTCCGGGCCCCTTGTTATCAAGTTCACAGCCAGCTGGAACGGATATTGGTACATGACTAAGCACACATCTCTCCAGACACTGACCGTTTATCATTCGACACATTCATAGACACCACTGAAACAGTCAAGTGACTGAATGTTCTGGGAAAGTCCGTCCTTCAGCACAGACTAGATTTGACGGTGACTAATATGTCCACTCTTTTATCGAGGCTACTGAATGCATTGAATGAACACTGAGTCCTGGCAGGGGTGAAGTATGTGCTTCTTTTTATTAATAAATAATTTAAAACAATACAAGATTCAGTATTATTTTTAGTTGCCCAGCTATTTTTGCCCATTGACACAGCTAGACATTGTACCGAGATTCCCTCGAGTCTTGAACCAACTAGCTTCAGATTATGACTTACTAAAGCATTTGATATATCTTAGGTTGCTGTCGTTGAATCAACTGGAAAACTTTCTCTTATCATAAAGGAATACATTCCAAGCTTGAGATTGTGAAAGTCTGGGTTCTCAGAAGGCACAACAGTAAGGGTTTTGTAAGAGAGGTTCATGCTCGAAGAACTGCAGATATCAAATGTCATAAATAAATAGAGATTAAAACTGCTGGAAAAATAAAATCCATTCATGCTAACAGATTAAATTCCTGGCCTGCATAGAATGGGATGAGCCCTCCAGGGGACACCCTAACCAAGCCGCCTACATTGTCATAAAAAGGTACCAATTTTTAGGAATTGTAGGTACAGTTACTTTTCACTGGCGCTATAAATTCAAGGGTCTGCCAATTATACCCTAGCTCTAGGTAAATGTACCTTTCAAGGTACAGAAATGGACTCTGATAAACATCTTTATACTGTCGGGGTACATTAATGTTGTTTGTACCTTGGGGAACAAAACTGTACCAGGGCTGCAGCCAGAGATGGACATTTCAGTTATAGGAAGTAAAAATCCAGTCCAAGATTTTGCTTCAACCAACCACTTGAGTACTTTGTGACTTACTCTTTATCCATGATTGGTTGAAACAAAATCTTGGTCTAGAAGAAATGTCCAACTCTTTCTGTACCCTTTTTCATTGCAGTGTGCATTGTTGGTTATGTTGATTCCTAACACCGTGACAGCATCTAGGACTATATTCATGGCAAGAGTATATGGGTATTAAAACAGAGGAAAGAAGCAAAAAATAACTATCAAATGTTACAAAGAGTTCAAACAATCTAAAATAGATGCTTAAGATTAGTCTCCTACCCTGTCATTGATGGTGGGGTACAGCTGGATAAGCAGGAAACGGAAGGCCACTACTGGAAGTACACACAGGATTGATGTAAGGATGATGGTCAGCCACACATTGGGCTGATTCAGGGAGTTTCTCGCCGTGCCTGTCGTATATATAAAATACTCACGTTAGCACGCCGTATGCTAAATGCCATAGAGCAGTGTTTCCCCAAACCGCTCCTTGTGCACCCCAGACAATCCACATTTTTGGTCCTGTGGGGGAGCAAGAATGTGTACTGTTTGGCAGGGAGCTGTTGTGAGCAAAAATGTGGACTGTATGGCGGGGAGCTGGGAGGGAGCAAAAATGCGGATTGTATGGGAGGGAGCTGGGAGGGAGCAAAAATGTGGACTGTATGGCAGGGAGCTGTTGGGAACAAAAATGTGGACTGTATGGCAGGGAGCTGGGAGGGAGCAAAAATGCGGACTGTATGGCAGGGAGCTGTTGGGAGCAAAAATGCGGACTGTATGGCAGGGAGCTGTTGGGAGCAAAAATGCGGACTGTATGGCAGGGAGCTGGGAGGGAGCAAAAATGTGGACTGTATGGCAGGGAGCTGGGAGGGAGCAAAAATCTAGGGGTCCCCAAGGACTGGGTTGGGAAACACTGTTATATATTATTGAAAAATGTGTTGATTAAACCATCTAGCTGATGCAGGCCAAAGTACACAATCTAATGAGGAAACAAACAATACTGAAGCCCCAAATAAGGACATGTCTGCTGTTAAGCAATGATAAGAGGATGCAGGATAAAGGGAGCTCACCGATGAAGGGGAAGGAGGCGGTGAAGATGAGGTACATGCCATTGCTGTACATGGTGAACGTGATGGCAAAGTAAACCGCCAGGCTTCCCCAGAGAAAGAACTGGTTCACTGCTGTCCAGTAAGCGGTGTCCAGCCCCAGCTGAGGAAGGGCAATGTAAAGGGAGCTCTCAGAGCCTTTTGGCAACAAAGTGCTCCACACGGATATGTGCAGGCACACATTTCAAGAGAAAGGTCTCCATATTGGGGCTATGTAGAGATACTGTATATAGATACATATACAAAGGTGGGCAATCTTATCCGCAAAGGGTATATGCTGGTTTTTAGGATAACCTTTAGGTCATCTATTCAAACCCAGGTGTGAGGACTCTTCAGCCAATCGGTCCTCAGATTAGTAGTCTAATTAGAGGCTTGCAATGAAAACAGGCATTTTGATTTGAGCAAGTCTTGCTTCACTTTACCGGATAAACAGTGGGTACAGCTACTGTGAGTCTGCTTAAGGTGACAGCGCATGCTTTCCTGACTTGGCTGGTCATGCCCTCACCTGGATAGAAACGGTGATGAGCAGGCAGGTCTGAGCCAGCAGCGCAAACGACTGGTAGTCGGCGATTTCCCGGCCGTCGTCACGCACTGTGTCATACATGGCGGCGTACGGGACGAAGAAGAGCACGAGGGAGCTGTAGCAGCTGTGCATGACGCACATGATGAAGGCGGCTTTGTTGAAGTACAGGTTCAGCTGCCCGGGGGCATAAAGCTGTGGGTACTGGAAGCTCCAGCGATCATCGACATCCTGCACGCAAATGGGCATATGCATAACATATATCTAAAGATACGGCCTTTAATTATATACCTATTAGTGAATATCTTGGTTGCACCGAATCAGCCTCAGTCATTAACAATGTCATTCACAATGTCTATGAGCTACATATACAGTATTCCACAATTATTTGATAAGTGCAACAGTTCACTGTATTCCTTCAAGGAACAAGTTTAATTTTTGCTACTACTGTCATGTTGGGTAATTCTTTTGTTTGCTTCTCTTAAAAATAATCAGATATGCTTGTGAAATGTAATAAAAAAAAAAAAAAAACATTATTACATTTTTATGATTTTTTTTCTGATTGATCAAACGCCGGTTTAATTGTCTGGTTCGGATGGTTACCTGCTCAAACAGACTCATTCCCAACACAGGAAGAGCAGTGTACACCAGGTTGTACAGAGTGATAAACCATTCGTCGTATACCGTCTGCAGGAGGATAATTTTTAGACCATTATCATAAAGAGAGCACATGCGACGCTATTATCCTATAGAGAAATTGTTAGGAACTATCTCTGTATTTGTCTTACCTGTGCAGAAAACCCACAGAAGAAGGCATACCAGAAGTGCACCAAGGTGAAGGTGAAGTTCTTGTAGAAGAAGTAGCGCAGAAACTTGCACATGCGCAGGTAGGACCAGCGGCCGTGTACCAGCAGGAGGCGCTGCAGGTAACGGAACTGCGCGAAGGAGAAATCGCTGGAAAGCACCGCCTGCATGCCCTCCTGGCCACTGATACCCACACCGATGTGGGCCGCTGCAGGGGGGGCGGGAGGTTGNNNNGGGGGGGGTGAGACAGACGCGTGTAATGAGTAGATGGAGGGATGTGATGGAAGGACGAATGCTAGGATGAGGAAATGGAGCAGTGGATAACTGAGAGGACCGGAGGGTAAAGACATGGGGGACTAAAAGGAAGGTGGGGGGGGCGACCGAAATGCAGGAAAGACAGGTGGGTAAAGCAGATCAGAGGCATAAAACAGGGCAGATCAACGAAGACGTGGCAGGATGGTGTAGTGAGACTCTCACAAAGCCAATAACACAGCCTTCCAAGAACACCCCCGTTTTCAGAACACACAGAGGGTGAGCAGCTCGGGACTGCTCATGCACAACGCGCCATAAACACACTGTGGCGCTACGGGGAAACACAACATTGATTATTTGCTTGATTAAATTACCCTGTTAGCTTGATGGAAGAAGAAGGATATCGTACAAGTAAATGTTGCCTCCAATAAAGAAGCACAGATTTCAAACGATCAGATCTGACCTTCTTCCACTTAATCGAGCTGAAAGCTCTTACGCTCCAACTTTATGCCTAGATATGGGTGTAAATTACAAAACCAGCCAATACAACCCCCCACCAAATGGGTGGAGACCTCAAGACCCCCAATGTTCAGCCTAAGGTTACACCCTTGTACACAGACATTAGTTAAGGTTCATATTATGGTGTATTTTCTATATCTATATATCTAATGTACAGTCAGGGTGGTCCTATTCCAGCAAATATAGGGAACAGCTTAATTGGGAACCCAATCACACACAAGCTAACATGGATAGTTCTGAGGTTCCAATCAACCTAGAAGAATTTAAGAGGACAGGGGAAAATCACAGTTCCCTGAGGAATCCCACATGAAGATGTTGAGAATTTATCGACACAGAACCGAGGCACGAGCTATGAGGCCACCATGACACTCTGTAATTAAACTCATTATTTTCATTTTCTTTGACTTTTCAAATAAAAATGAGTTATTAAATCAAACTCGACCTAGATCATGGCTTCTCAAGTCCAGAAAATGTCCCATTCGTAGTATCCTTAATACTACAGTATATCCTTAATCATTAACATGCCATGAAAATAGGGGTAATCAAGATGCAACCTTCTCTTTATAAGCAATGACAAATTTAGGCTTAATTTTTCTTTAATACTCAGATTTCTAAAACCACTTATAGTGATAACGGTTGTAGTGATCAACTGCTTACATGGATAAAAAAGTTTGGGACAGAATCATTCCTGTACAAACACTAATTCACTTATAGCAATGAGGTAGTCCACTTACAGTGTTCATTTTGGGTCTCTTTAACCACGAGAAAAAATTGAAATCGCAGTAATGCTTTTAAGAAAAATTGTCTTAACCTTACTTTGGCCTAGCTTGCCTTGCAGTAACGTGTCTGCTTCTGGCTAGCTACCTGAGGCTAATTCCGCGTGCATAAAAAACATGACGGGAAAAAATAGTAATTTTCTCTCAGCGACAAATATTGACTCCTCAAACCTTATTAAAAACCGCCAAAAACAAGCCACTGAGATGCAACAGTGAAACTACAGCAGGGGCTTTGATATAATGTAACGTTTGGAAAATGCAACTTCATTTGTACAGTACTGTTATTTGAAAAGTGTTTGAAACAGCTGTATTATATTTTGAAATTGTCAATAAAATTAAGTAAATAGCAACACATATGTACATATTATATGAACTTATATTCCTGTTATAAACATACAAATGTCAATTTGATGGCAATCTGCCTGAGACATAAAGAAGAAAATAATTGGTTATAATGATCATCTGCTCATAGTGATTCATCCAGACAGATGTGATCACTATAAGCGATTTCCACAGTACTTACAAAAACTGTTGTGGTGTTTGAATATTGCGTATGTCAAAATAGCAGTTGCTGTTATTATCCACTTAATTAATGAACAGTCTAAGGTTCCTGTGACTGGCAGGGTCATAAATTATGAAATGGATTAGCTTGGTATTAAATTACTTTATCAATTATTTAATATACATTTCCATTTAACACTTTCTGGCCAGAGAGAACATTTATGCAACACAAACAGCCTCTGCTGATCCCGGGCAAAACTTATGAAATGAACACAGTTATTTTACACACTGTTTAAACCATGTGGTTAAAGTAGTGCTATATAAATAAAGATTGATTGATCTTTCTATTATTATCGTTGTTGTTATTCATTTTTGTTGTTGTTTATAGTAATAATTTTAGCCACAGCAATAATAAACCTCACTCTTACACTCATTTATTTTTTAGCAAATTAGTCTAGTTTGAACATGTTTCTCTGGGATACTACTGGATGTAAAATGGACCCCTTATCCGGCATAATATGGCCTGTCTGTTGTCGTAATTAACACAGTTGTAGCAGTTAGCTACGTTTTTCCGTTGTCGGAAATGTAACTCCTGGTGTCTTCTGTGTGGATGTGCAGTAACCTACCCTTGATCATGCTGACGTCGTTGGCGCCGTCCCCGATGGCGAGGGTGACAGCATTCTTATACTTTTTGACCAGCTGCACCACCTGGGCTTTCTGCAGGGGTGTGACCCGGCAGCAGATCACGGTCTTACACATATTGGCCGTCCGTAGGAAGTCCAGCTCCAGGCCCTTCTCCAGGGCAAAGGCCTGACACGGCAGAAAGAGGAGAGAAGAAGAGATGGAGAGAGATAGAAGAGAAGAGATTCAAGTGTAATAAAGAGCTATGTGATGTTCAGGCCTCTATAAAATATACAGTTTGAGAAAATAGTTACTGATGACGGACTCATCCAAAAAAAATACACTTCATACTGGACTACTCTGCTGTGATAGGTTGAAAAAGACCCAACCTATTCTCTTACTTACCAAACTGTGTCCATTAATCACCAAGCCATACTCTCCATCTACAGTCTCATCGGCGACCATCTTGGATTTTTTACCCAGAACTCCACTTTCAATGATTAGAGGCTCATCCTGTGAATCAGGCTTCATTTTCTTCCTTGCATTCCTAGGTACAGAAAGCGGACAGCAGCATATCAAGGGTTCATACACGGTAGTGACTGATTTCAAATTTTGATCTGAATTAATTTGCTTCTCACTGTAGCTCCTGTTTCACGTCTTCCGAAGCGTTTGCTGCCACTATGAACACTTCATCCATCTCCTCTCGCAGAAGGTTGCACGAGTATCCAATGTTTTCTGCTGTCTCTGTTAAAAGAACGAACATAACACAAATCTTCACCTAAATCTAATATCCAGATTAGGGCTGCCCAAATCCAGTCCAGGAAGGCCAGTTTGCAGATTTCCCTAACCAAACATACCTACTAACTTACCTGGCAATCAGCTGGTAAGTTGGGAAATTTGCAAACTGTGTTGCAGACTGGCCCTCCAGGACTGGAACTGGGCATCCCTGATCAATATTTTTTGCAGACAGTAATAGACCTGGTTATAATTACTAGGTTTAATTTTACTCTACCTTTTTAAATCATTTAAAAAAATAAAAAGATGGAAACTGACGTTTTAGGTATTAGGTTTAATAATCGTTTTCTGCTTTATTCTGTGTTATGCTCTTATGACTGGGCTCATCTTAAAAGAGTCTGCTGCATGATGTGGTTTAAGACACGTGAAGAACAATGATTCATCATTGGAGACGCACCCTGCTTGTCACCTGTCAGCACCCATATCTTTATGTCGGCCTTTGCGAGCTGCTCGATGGCCTGCGGGACGCCATCTTGGAGTTTGTCCTCAATGGCTGTTGCCCCTAACAGCTGAAAACATCCACAAAGAAAGAAATATTCACAACGATGCTTCCCTGCTGTATGATGGATGATGAATGTATTTAAAAAGCATACATAAAGCGCAACGTTACTGGATCCCCAACTGTGTGCATGTATATAGCAGGAAGCATTGGAAGACTTCATAGATATTTTAGGTCTTACATAACTGCATTAGGTATCATTTTCTCCTGTTTTGATTTTATGAATAATGCAGAGAAACTTTGTAAAGATCAATTTGTTGACCAGCAAGATAACTGGGTTACATTACATCCAACACAGAACATTTTCATATGTATACTTCAAGGCTTTGCCAAGTCTTAAATGTTTTATTTACATACATACATGCAAATAATATTTGGTGGTTAGTTGTGTTTCATGCTAACGGCAGCATTATCTGCTTCCTTGACCGGGCCTCTTACATACCAGCAGGTCTTTCTCTATCTCCTCATAGAGCTCGTCCAGCTTCTCCTCACGCTCCTCCAAAGCAGTGCTGGCCTCATGGTGCCGGGCCTTCCAGCTTTCAAAGTAAACCTCGTCCAGTTCTTTGTAGGCCAGGACCAGTGTGCGGAGTCCCTCACCCGCAAACTCCTGTGGGTATGCAGAGAGATGTTGGGTATGCAGAGAGATTTTGGATATGCAGAGAGATGTTGGGTATGCAGAGAAATGTTGGGTATGCAGAGAGATGTTGGATATGCAGAGAGATGTTGGATATGCAGAGAGATGTTGGGTATGCAGAGAGATGGTGGATATATGCAGAGAGATGTTGGGTATGCAGAGAGTTGTTGGATATGCAGAGAGATGTTGGGTATGCAGAGAGATGTTGGGTATGCAGAGAGATGTTAGATATGCAGAGAGTTGTTGGATATGCAGAGAGATGTTAGGTATGCAGAGAGATGTTGGGTATGCAGAGAGATGTTGGGTATGCAGAGAGATGTTAGATATGCAGAGAGATGTTGGGTATGCAGAGAGATGTTGGGTATGCAGAGAGATGTTGGATGTGCAGATAAATGACACATTCACATCCATGGTCAAGGTGGGGATGAAGTCTGCTGGACAACAAAAGAGAGGCCACGCTGCCAACAAGCTCCACATGTAACACAGAGACGCTCTGAGGGCCTCATACATACACACCTCCCACCTTTCCTGGAAATTCTGGGATTCTCCCACAAATTAACAGCAGATCCCTGACATCCGCCAGTGATGCACAATGTCTGTCCTTCCGCCGTTCAATGATGGCAAAATCAGACCACAAGAAGTTTTACCGTCACAGCCCCTCCCCACCCAGCCAGTAAAGATTCCTTCGCCCTCTAGCGCCCCCATCAGCAGATCTTACGACCAGCACCCTGCAGTCAACGAATCTACAGTATTACCGCAATTCCAACCAAGCCTAGCCAGAACCACCCCCCCCCCCCCCCCCCCCCCCCC
>JAABNY020000119.1:26987446-26999099 GCA_015164015.2 Brevimyrus niger
CATCAAGCTCGTTTGGGGAGAACTTAACTAATAGCTCAGAGTTGTTAAAATCTTATCTAGCTCTGATTTAAAGGAAAAACAGTCTCCTAGGTGTGTGTTTGTTTTAACATTTAACAGCCCTATTTATGATATAACATAACTTCTTTTTTTACTATCATTTGTTCTTCAAGCCTTTTTAAAAGCATTGAACGTCAGCTTATACTTGCTTGCAAGAAGTATTTTTGAATGCTTGAATAATCTTTATGTGACAAAAAAACCATTAAACAAAGTACAATATGTGTCATTACTGTGAGCATGAGAATTAAAAAAACAATGTTATAGTGAAGTAAAGTACAGTGTTTGCTTTTAATTTAAAGCAATAGCATTATCTTAAACTTTTAGGAGTATTAAAATTGATTTTAAATAATCAAATCATAGCAACAAATGACAATTTTCCCCAAATAGGTAGTCAAAATCAGTAACATAAAACTACATAGATGTTTATGAATCAACTTCATTGCATGTAGACCACAATGAACAATCAACTTATGTGACAATTTTGCAAAATGTTTTGTTCATTTTGTTATTTTTTCACCATCTCAGTAACTCTTGTCCTTGATTTTTGTTTATTAAAGAAATAAATGGTAAGGTACCAAAACTGATTAAGCACCCCAAGGCAAAATCCACAATTTAGACAATGAAGTTGTATAATTTGGGTACATTTTCAAACTAACTTTTCTTAAATTAATATGTTGCAGTAATGATTTGGTAACAATGACCCATATAATCTCCTTTGACGTAATTCTAAAATAATTTGAAAATCCAGTTTATAAATATCTCTAGGCTTTAAATTATGTGCAACTAATTACAATCACAGAAAACCTTTTAGGTCCTTTTTTTTAATCGAGTCACAGCTTTGAATGAAACATTTAATTTTTTACAACACAAAAAGATTTTATTTATGCTTGTTCAAATATACTTTTTGCCATGTCAGTCAGAACTATGTTTTCTGCCTTGAATAGTAATAAAATGCTCAAGATTAGGATGAGTCCTTGGATGAGTCCTTCATTGCAGCAATACTGCCAGAATTTATACCTGAAATCAGTGGAAAAGTGGACTGGGAGAAGGAGGAGGAGTGGACCAAAGCTGGGGCTACAGACAGGGAAAGGCAGCTATGTAGGTCAAGGCTAAAGTACCAGAGAGAGAGTCATGCGTGAATGTTATTGCAACGAGCCATTGAATAGATCCACAAAACAGCCAAGCAGGATAAGAGGCCATTTATAAAAAGACACTGAAATTATGCATATTGTACTGGATGTTTAAATAGAGGTTGATAGAGTCTTGATAAAAGGCCTTCTCTGAGAGCATTGACGTTCAGAGGTGCTGCCCTCTAGAGGATTGATGGACTACTAATATGTAAATCTAAAGTCTGAGTGAGTCATTCTCAATTCTCATACTCAAATATATAACCTATTTTTCAACTATTTGTAAAAATATACTTGGGCTGTGCCGTGATTTAAATTACTCTTATCACAAGCTATTTTTTTCACAAAAATAAATTTTATATATGAAAAGAAACATCAGTAAAAAGACCATTTTAAAAATTAAACTCTTTCTGCATTGCACACATGACATCATGACACATGATGTCTTTTTACCACATGTATGACTACACTGAACAGTAAAGCATTAGTCATTCTCTGTATTTATCAGTGTGTGCAGGATTGGCTTGACATAGTTATTTATACTTCAGGAAATTAACAATGAGTCTCACTGGTCAGTACAAAAAAAACATCTCCCACTCCTATCATTTCTGGGAAAAAACAATACATTATGCACATTTGTATACCTGGGAGCAAACAAAGGAAAGGGTGGCTTTGTCATGCGTAATGTCTCATGTGTACAGCTGCTTTGAGAAACTACTAGACTAGCAATGTGTGCTACTGTAGATTTGAACAAATTCTGAAATGCAGTTTCGGGTCAGGAGAACAGCAATTTCATTGGGACCATAAAAATTGTAGCTATTTTGACAAAAATTTCCCGACTCCACAATGAATTACAGTGGAAACCCATCAGCAGTAAGTAGGCAATTTAAATAATATAATTGAATTAATATACTCATACTGTAATAGGATGGGTGTCTCTTTTTCTGTGGTGTTATTATTTCTTACTTATTACTCTAACTTATGCTGTTAATCAGAGAGCTGCTAGACTTTCTGTATCAGTGACAATAAAGATCTATCTTATCTTATATATGGCAAAGAAATACCCAAAAATTTAGAGATTGAACAGAATGTTTAACAGCAAAGATCAGTTCTTCCCTAAGAGTGAATCAGAGAACAACTGCATCGGCTCCATACAGTATATTACAATAAGCACTGAGGAACTGCTTCAACATATCTTGACCATGGAAACTGCTTGTGTTTCATGTTTGTTTGAGAACAAATACAGGGGACAGGTCACAAAATACTTATTGTAATTGCTATGACCACTGATATGACAAAGTTTTAATGATTGAATATACTGTTCTATTTTGTTTGGTTTTATAACACTAGGAAACATACAACTGGAATTTACAATTTTAGTCTCTCAGAGGGCAGCATATGGATGAATTTTCCTATTCGCCGCTTTCAGTTTATCAGTTTCGCTTCCCTTTGCTTTGAACGACTCCCGACATTTTCTGAACACTCCTCACAGAGCAATCGTCTCCACCGAGAATTAGACTAATAAAACTATCTCCAGCAAGACGGCTACTAAGCATGGAAGAAGCAGAGGGAGCCTTACCAGCCTCCAGCGTCCCCCCCAGGTTATGCTAGCAGTCAGGGGAGAGTCCTGCGCATTCCCCAGCTGGCCTTTTGTTTCTTCTTACTCTCTTCCTCAAATACAGACACATGGACTGGCCCCGGACAGTGGGTGGGAATCGGAGCTGGAGTTTACTGGCAGCTTCATCCCAAACGTTCACACACGAAGATAAACACATATGGCCAACTCTCCAGTCACCTCCCCCAAACCTTCCCTTTCCTCTCCGCCCGCCCTCCTACGCTGCATTAGCAATCTCGGCTACAACTTCCTTGTTTCTCTAATGTATAACTTTCCTGGAAGCTTAAAAAAAAGGAAACTTTTTTTTTTTTTCTCCCTGTCGTGTTTGTCGTAGAAGCCCATCCTACTGGACTCCTTCTCCCTCCGTGCACAAGCAGTCAGATCCTCCCTTGGCTGCTGCAAAGCCAGATGTTTCCATTCTTCTTTCCTGTGCCTCAGGCTATAGCGTAATAGTATACAGACACAGCACACAGAACAGCACCGTCTGATAGCTTCCTAAATTAAGGCTTTTACAGCTTTGGTATACATTGTTACAGAACACGTAACTATTCTTTTATTATTATTTGCAAAATGCACTCATAGGAAATTCAGGTGAAGTCTGTGGAATGCAGACTAACCTTAACAGTTGCTTTAACAGTTCCTTTGATTTTAAATATGCCTGGATACTGGTTTTGTACAGATTTGTAAATTCTATATTGCAATATCCAAAGTCAGTCTCACTAGCAATGCAGCTGAAATGCTACCTGGGGTTTAATACAATATAACACCAACTTCCTCAAATTATTAAATAGAATATTTACTCAGGGATTAGATCTACTGAAATCAGAAATGATCTTGCCAGAGTGAAAACTGAACCCAGAACATTTGTTTTGAGGATATGAAAGAAGTAACAGTGATCTGCAGGGTTAGTAGTCCGAGCTGTCTGATTATAGTGAAACACAGGCAGCTCTGAATGCTTTATTATTCCCCCTAACCAGCGGAAAGTATAGTTTTGATAAAGTAAATCACAAGTAGACATACAAGGAGACTTAAGGGCACTAACGCTGGACTTTGCACCTGCATTCATTTTTTATGTTGATCTTATCATTTGTTGTAATGTTCAGTGACATACTGTATGTTGTAATTCAAGGTTAAAATCACTCTGTAACTCATGTTAAGCTTCACCGCATGAAAGCAATCTTTGCCGATCTTTGCACGAAAAACATTAATGAGGACATTATGCTTTTTATGACATTGATGTAGTGCTAATATACATTTAGTATTCATTATATGAAGTACAAAATGACTGCCTCTGTCAAAGGATCAGCATGACCTAACTGGCACGATTCAGTAACACTAGATGTGAGTGACCACAATTTTGTGTGACCCAATGACACGCACTGCTTTGGAAACCTGTTCTAAAAAAAAAACATGCAATTAATACTACTAATCTTAACAACCTTTATTCTTAAAATAATCAAATGCAATTTAATCACCATGAAACAAACCTGGTTAAGATGTCAGCTATGTCTTTTTCCGTATATCGCAGTCATCCAGGAAGTTGGTGCTTAGTGAGCGATAGGCTTGAGTAGAATCCTGATAACTTTGAGATCAGTTTCCCCACAACGAGAGTCAACATACATCTGCCTCTTCTTCAGAGACTCCTGGATTCCCTACCTCAGAAAAACTGGAGTCCCTGCAGCCTCTCACAGTGTGCAGTACGGCGGAGAAAGGGGAAGGTGTGGGCAGAAGCTGACAGGATCCTCTGCTGGACACGAGCGGCAGTACGGTTGGAGAAAGAGACACGGCACGTTTTTTTTGTGAAACTGAACACACAAGTCCGGCAGCCCAATGCAGAAGTGAACAAATACCACCATGATCTTTGGACCCAACAGGAGACTGATCAGGGTGTGTGAAGAGCTGTAAACGTGCTGATAAAAAAAGCTGGCGGGTCAAGAAGAAGACTCGCATCACCATTTGGTAAAACCCAGATTATACAGTGAAAGATCACAGTTCACACCACTCATTTTCAGTTATGGAAAACAAATTAATTTATAATGGTCAGGTACAACTGCAAGAAATACTCTTTGGAAGCTGATATGTCAGATACTACTTTTATCTACCTGCTTGCGCAACAAACAAACTATTCTTCCAAAGTATTAATTCCACAATGAAAGTGATATATTGCTCGGCATGAATTTAGAACATGTTGAAGGAAAATATGAAAATGTACCATATTACATATCCACTGTAGGACATACTGGAAAAGAGTTAACAGAATGTGTCCACCTTTCAGCCATTAACGTCTGAGGATCCAGAGGAATCCAATACTCAGGTGAGCACAAAGGGCTCTGTGTTACAGCAGGACTACAGTGGCTCTGTTGTAAAACCGAAATGGGTGCGTTTAATATTACAGCCCTTCCGCTTTTGCTCTAAAACATTGACTTGCTTTTGTCGACAATCATGCTCTAAAGAATATTCATACGCAGCGAAGCCCGCATGCCACATTCAAGTTAAAACCTCCACTGTCAAGCTTAAAATTAGCCCCACTTCAGAATGGCATTCAGGAAAGTCATGAAATTCAGATATCCGGCATTTATTTTTCTCTGCCTTGAAACATGAGTTTATAATTTTGGAAAAAGCCGAGCTTTGCAAAGATAGTGAGGCTGTAAATACGGAACTCCCAGACGAAGCCCAGTAAGTACACCATCACCAAGAACTCCCAGACGAAGCCCAGTAAGTACACCATCACCAAGGCTCTTCAGACTGCTTCTCGGCTCTTCTGAAGATGGCTGGAAGTCGGACGGTTGTTTTTGGAATTTATATTTGGTTTGTTGCGACTATGGAGTGTCATACCACGGACTTTTGGAGTCCAACTTTTTACTGTCCACAGATCAGTCTACATCATAAAAAAACCGTCATGGACCCATAAAACAGCTGTGTCTACAGTATGTGCGTGTGGGGGGTGGGCTGTGACAGATCCATTGACGTTCAAATTTTTAATTTTTTTTTTAATGCAAATGTGATAGGACATTTAATATGTAGTTAATTTTATAAATTAACCCTAACCTCCAGTGTGTCCCTGCCCCATGGAGTACTGGTTGCAGACTGGTACTGGGGGTTGGGAAACACTACCAAAGGTTATCCAAAAAAAAAAAAGACTAATATATCATCTTTTGAGATTTTTACAGAACTGTAAAACATGGAGATCATGTTTCTTTCATGAATATTGTACTGGTCTTTTAGGAAGTAGTCATGTACAAATTCACATATACTGGTCAAGACATCCAGTAATGCAGAATGATGCTGTATGGCAAGTGCATCCAGCCTAAGGTACGACCTGAAATGGGAAGTACATCCATAGATCAAACATAAAGACAGTCACTTGTCCATTGTACCTTTAGGAAATGAAATACAGGTATATTCCGCTTTATGAAAGTTTGCGTTACACTACTTCACTCTTACGAAAGACCTGTACATTAACACCTGTTTTCATTAATCAAAAGAAATCCAGAGGATTTTCACTTTTACGAAATAATTAGAAAAAAAAGCAAAAATAGAGATTAGTGTTTTTTTTTCCCAATCAGCAAGCCAATTATAGATATACAGTCACGCGCCGCATAATATTTCGGCGAAAGACTGCAGATGTAACGGTTGTGAAAATTCCTATTGCCTAGTGACATCATAGTGCAATACTGTACATTATTCGCGTGTTTGTGGTGTGTTTCTGGTGTAAAACCTACTGCACTGCCAGTTATATAATAGTACAGCACATTCAGTTATGTGGAGGACGTACAACGTGATAAATGTATAAATACAGTAACAGTTATGTACTTTTTATAGTTATTTAGGCTATACCATATAGCCTAGGTGTGTAGTGCAATCTAGATTTGGGCAAGTGTACTTCGATGTTCTCACAATGACGAAATCAGCTAATGACAGATTTCTCAGAACGTAACCTTGTCGTTAAACAATGCATGACTGTGTTGGTTGTGGTAAGTGAAACTACGCTGATACGGTAATTATTTCTACTTTATATATAGGCAGTGCATTTATCATATTAATATAATTTTATTATGTTTTTATGTTAATTGATGTCTGGGAACACTCAAAAAATGTTCCCGTATTAATTTATGGTAAATGGTTCTTTGCTTTACGCCACTTCAGCTCACAAACCACAGGAACGTTCTACTTTCATGAAGCAGGGGATACCTATATTTGCCATCAAGTATTATTAAAATGAAATAATTCAAATGAAAAAGAAAATCGTGATTTTTAAAATAATATGTGTGAAGGCAGTCAAACCATATCTCTATATCTATTCATACTCAATACCAATTTTATTTAGGAAAACTGAAATTTGTATTAAATACTATAAGCATCGCGTTTATTATACTGTATCTGCCATTTGAGTTGAATAAAACAAGGATTAGTTATCTTGCAAAAAATAACTCGGGGGGGAAAAAAGCATTCATTAAATAGTTTAAATACAAAAATCACTAGTTATATATAATGTTTAATGTTCAATACTATTTTCCCCAGTGGTGTTACATTAAAATTCACAACCCAAATCCAGTTACTTTGATTGGTATACAATACATGCCATTACGGGGATAATGGACAGGAATTCACATGTAAAGTATTAACAAAGATAAACAAAAAAAAGCACTGCTTGGCACAAATTATGCACACAGTATTGCAGATCCCACCTTCACATTTGGCCAGAAGCCTTACCCCCTTCCCACATAGGCAAACCCCCATCCCACACAGGCAAACCCCCATCCCACACAGGCAAACTCCCACCCCATCTAGCCACACCCAAAGCAGAAACCACAGAGTGAATCCTCAACTGTAACCTGCAAACCAGCAAAGAGGTCGGGGGTCCCAGCATGTGGGGTCTGAGCGACCCCCGTGTTGGGATGCACATCGGTGAGTGGTGATGTGGCTGTGAAAATGCAGTGGAGGAGAACCGATCCTGTTAGTCACACGGTGAGCATCACCCAAATGGGTTTAAGTGAGAGACATGTTATCACAATGGTGTCTTTCTTGGGGTCTGATTGAAGAGGGATGGTTCATCAAAAAAGAGCCAACAACACAAGGACTTTAGCAACACAAAGGTGACAGAAATAAAAATAAGTTTCTAAACGGCTAAAACGACAGCCAGAGAATCATGTATTTCAAAGAGAAAGTGCATGTTGAGAATATGTCACTACTATTGCAGTCTGGTGTACATTTCTCTCCGTTCTAGTGGAGTCTTTTAACTAGTTTTTATGATCAACATAGCAAAAAAGCACGATATCACTGTGTGATTGTTATACAGAGATTTAAAAAATTGGCATCTTGTATATTCACCACTTTAAGGCCACTGAGTAGGACAGAATAAAAACTCACTGGAAATGAAGATTAAAAAAAAAATAATAAACATTTGTGAATGTGTGGGTGGGATTGTTCCACGCACTGATATGGACGTGACTCTGAATGGCTGGGACATGCATCCTTATAAGAAAACCAAAGCGATCAAACTCTCAGGTCAAACTGACAGCCTGATTACAGAAGTCATCTGGCTTCTTTCCATCGAAACAGTTAATTGTCATGCTAAGTCAAATAATCGAGTTAGTAATGTTTACCAAATCTGATTTAAACATAAACTCCCCTCTATATCCCACTGAAATATGGTGTTTCAGAGCCAGAAATGTATGGATCAAGATGAAATTCACAGCCACAGCAATCCGATTCAATGCTGTCTCAATACCCAGAAACCAAAACGTTTAGCAACAACTTTCCGGTGTATGACATTAAAAGCTAATCCCACTAAATAAATAGATTAATAAATAACAATGAACATTCACAGCTAGTTCAAACTTCGCCCGACACATATCCATAAAAATATGTTGGACTTATTCAGACCCTGCATGATTGCATGGGAATCATTCACAAATACATACATGAGAAGACCATTTTCGCCGCAATACATTTAAGATAAAGCACATATGAAGACAGAGTGCTGTGCATGGGGAATCTACGAAAGGCGGCAGGTACGAGCTGCAACAGGCCTCCGTCACAGCTTTATTCCCCAGGCCACTCGGTCATATCGCGTGGACGTCTCGAGAAATCGGAGACCGGCATGACCAAATTACCACACGTAGTCAGAACCTCAGCAAAGGCACTCAGTTTAGGCTTAACGCATCTCTGATTGACCAGAACCAGCAGCTGTCTGAGCACGGGACGCTCCGGGACACTTACAAAGAAGCGACAGTGCAACAATAAGTGCTGGCTTCTACTGGTCCAAAAACTAAACGAAAGCAGAGAAGCGTCAAACACTTGAGACCATACAGGCATGAATGAAGCAACACGCTCTGCCGTGTGTCACCTGCCTAATGATCTGATGTACAGACCCACTTAACTTAAATAAAAAAAAACGTAAGTTTGTTCGTATCATTCTACAGTTTTCCCAACGTCTACGAAACATAAGCAGATATAAATTCTCTCAGTGTGAAACGTGTGGCTACGCGTGTGCATCTGTCTTCCAGATATAACGATAAATTAAACAGTCTCAGTTTTACCGGGAGCACAGTCGATACCGTTTAACACTCTGCGGCAAAATCAAACATTCAAATTCACACATGTAGGTAAGGGTAAGGCATCCATGACGGGAACATATTGCACGTGGTTTCACATAGGGAGCGAGGAGATGGCAGACTGGCCGCTGGAACAGAGGGCAGATGGCGTTGAGGACTTTAAAAGGTCTACGGTGACAGGACTGCGTGTGTGACACAGTTCCACATGAAACAGGAAGTTTGAGGAAGCAATTTTGGCAGGTTTCATGTGAGGCAAAGAGAAAACAGGGTAGGCAGGTATGGCTGGAAGTTAGACCAGGAAAAGACCTTCCTCTTTTCCTGCTTATGACTGTAGACGAAAGGGTTGCTTCTGTTAAATTCTTCTGTGACAGTTTGAAGGAGCAGAATACTTTAGTGGTTAAAAGAGTTCATCCCTTCCCAGTTACCAGCGTGTCGCAAACCTTTGGTGTTACGGACCAATAACCTGCAAATTGTTCATGATTGGCACCTGTCAGGGCCCCCCCCCCCCACCCCCCTTCCAGCCTTCTGTTCATCTGCCTTCCTCAGCTGACCGCGTCTCAGACTTGAGCTTGACGAACTCCTTGGCCACCTCATCGCCGGAGCGCTGGGACAGAATGCGCAGGATGGTCTGACCGGTGTCATCGAGATGCACGCTGCAGCCGAGGGGACACCAGCAGGCGCAGCCGCCGCGCTCCACCACGTCACGCAGCTGGAGCACGGAGATCCCCAGCACGCGGTCCGCCCGGCCGAAGCAGTAATCCTTCACGCACACCTGCAGCTCGTAGCACTGGGGCCCGTCCTCATTCCCCAGGATGCTGCAATAAGCAATCAGAGAACCGACCGCTCAGCCAATCAATTAATACCTTAGCCCAACCAAATCATTTACCAGTTGGCAAACAATATGGCATTAGCGAATCACTGAGAGTTACTTCATAGTACTGTATTGGCTACCCGCATTGATGTCGTAGGCTATTCAGCTATTTATAGACTAGTGAGTGCAATACATATACATACATATGCACTGGGAGATCTGGTCACCTACAGGAACTTGTATGACGTCCCATTCTAAATCCAGAGGCATCAATACGGAGTCGGTCCCTCTCTGGCAGCTATAACAGCTGCCACTATTCTGGGAAGTTTTCCGCACGATTTTCGAAGGTGTCTGTGGGAGTTTTCGCTCATTCATCCAGATGAGCGTTTGTGACATCAAGCACTGATGTTGGATGTGAAGGCCTGGCTCGCAGTCTCTGTTATAGTTCATCCTAAAAGTGTTTGGTGGGGCTGAGGTCAGGGCTCTGTACAGACTAGTCAAGTACACCAAACTTCATAGAATTGTCCAAAATGTATGCTAAAGAATTTCCTTCACCGGAACTAAAGGGCCTTAGCTCAACCCCATAACAATATCTCATTCCATGAAGCCCTAGCAGCACAGTTTTTGTTAACGACATACTTTTATCCCATGCTATGTTTCATTGTTGTATAGTGTGTAAATATGTCCATCCATCCATTTTCTGCGACCGCTTATCCTATTCAGGGTTGCCGGGGGTCCAGAGTCTATCCCTACCGGTCACTCACACTTCTGGGCAATCTGGTAACTCCAATTAACCTCAACACGTTTTTGTACTGCGGGGGGAAACCAGAGCACCTGGAGGAAGCCCCCACGATGACACGGGGAGAACATGCAGACTCCACACACATGTAACCCAGGCGGAGACTCAAACCCGGACCCCTGAGGTGTGAGGCAACAGTGCTAAGCCCTGCATTTCACAGAAGACTGTATGTGCGATACTTATTTATCTCACAGTAGCAGCTACTAAGTTTTGCTGCACAATGACAAAAATGCTAAGCCGTTTTCATTTTGAGACACTACAGATATTTCTTGGCAGGATCCCGTTGGGAAAGATTGTGGAGGTAAAACGAAAAATAGAACGTGGGGGCAGAGCATATGAATAACTATAGAAGGCAGACAGGCTTTGGGTTAACAAAAGAAGGCATGTACTCACAAGTGGAAAGTCTCATTGAACTTTGGTGCCCAGCTGTTGTTCTTCGACTTGGTAGTGAACTTGCGTTTTTTGTCACTGAGGTGGGGCCCGATCATAGTGACCTCGACAAATGGCCGGAACATTCCTGACGTCTGCCACTTTAGGTCATTTGCTGCAACAACTGGTAGACAATGAACAGTTTCAGTATTCTGAAGATCCCTCACTCTGTAAGTGTGCAAAGATCCCTCACTCTGTAAGTGTGCAAAGATCCCTCACTCTGTAAGTGTGCAAAGATCCCTCACTCTGTAAGTGTGC
>JAABNY020000119.1:27024257-27046196 GCA_015164015.2 Brevimyrus niger
GCTTTCCACTCACCCAGGTTGTACCAGACGTCCATCTCTCCGCTCAGAGTTCGGACCTCAATGATGCTCTGTCCCAAGAAGTCATCAGACTCTCGCTTCAGCCGCTGCTTGACACGCGACTTGATGTCATCATCCTCGTCCCACACTCGCACCTTTATCCGGTCAGAGGAGTTGTGGCACTCACTGCAATAAAAAGGGAAAAGGAGGAATGCCAAGCTAATGAAATGAATCTCTTCACACTCTGACATCCCCTTAAACAGCATGTATCACTTTATAATGAGTAATAATATGCCAATTAAGCTTCTCTCTCATCTGACCATTACATTTAAGGACTTTTCTGCATTATTACATTGAACAAACATGTTCGTGTTCATGCAATTACATACTTGTCCATAGTCTAAATAAACATTATACCTAACCTGGATTTTTAGGCTAAGATTTTTTCACATATGTACTTTAAATAACTAAAAGAAACACATAAAATACAAAAGCCAAAGTATATATCAATAAAGTCACTTTTTCTTAGGAGAATAACCTTTTCATCAAAGGATGCAGCTGAATTAACTCTAATCTTAAGCATGGCAAAGCAGCTGTGCAGAGGTCTACACATCCACCTTTTCCACGCAAAGATGGCAGCGCTGACATTTAACGACACTGGGGGAGCCCGTGCGTTACCACCCTGAGGTGCCAGAATCCTGTCTTTCATAAGATATTCTGGGTTTACCGCTAAGTCCAAAGTGGGGGAAGGTGTTTCTGTGTCTTACAGATACAAAAACAAGTTGCAAATCGCAAAGTGAAAGATAACATGGGGGTTTAGTGGACACTATTAGATATACCAGCTCAACAACACGAATGGTCCTCTCCTCCGATTAAAGAATCACAATTGACAATATCCGAACATCGCAGGTAGGGTTAGGAGTGCATGTTGCCGTTTTACTAAGAATCAAGATGAGCGAATGGCAGCAGGCTGATGGCAGAGTGTAAATTGAAAGAGCATCGTGATTTAACGTGGGGAAGCGTGTAACTCAGCTAGGCTAAGGATCTATGCCTGTATGTAAAAGCTAATGGATTTTAAAACAGTGGCCGTTGGAATAATCATATTAGTCTTGGGCCCTTCACCTCAAATGCTCCAGAGATGCTAGTTAGCAGCAGGCTGTATAAACTAGTACAAACTCAAAACACAAGATATATCTAGGATGACATCAAGGGATTCAAATTTACTTACAAATGAAACTTTTCCTCCCATACTGGGTTAAGGTTGCCATAGATGGTCTTTGTTCTTTTCTTCGTCTTGCCCACCTGGACCGTGACGTAGGGGTCACTAGATCCCGTCTTATCCTTTGCTTGGAGTCCTTGGGCACAAAAGACTGCAAGAAGACAGAAGACAAACTAAAGGCAGCAATCATCCCCAGTCGAAACATTCAAAACGTAGGTGTTGTGAGAGAACAGGAGGCTCTACTAGTTATTTAATGGTCTATGTGCCTCTTTTAAATCAACAACCTCCATTGACCTAAACATTTAAGGTACTTGTTAAATTATACTGCCAAAGATAAAGATCAGGTGATGTTTCAGGAGCCACGTTTCAGCGATTCGAGGGTCCGTGTAAAGTGACAGGGACGAGGATCAGCACCTCCAAGTCTGACACTGTAGTGCTCTCTTGGAAAAGAGTGAAACTCTCCTCCCAGTAAGGAGAACCTGCCCCCGGTGAAGAAGTTTCATTACCTGGGGATTTTGCTCATGAGTAAAGGGAGTGCAAAAGTTGTGGCAGCATTTGATGTGTGACTGCAGTTTTACAGGGGCGACGCTAATTCTAACTCTTTATTAGAGGAATGTGGCGAAATGAGAGGAGCGGATTTCTCCTGACAGGTCTGACGGGGACCCTTACCTGTGATGGTGATCTTGGCCGACCACTTCGAAGTTCCATCCAGCACACTCTGCTTGATGGTCTTCATCTGCTGAGCGTGGCTGACCTTGCTGATGGTGAACACATCCCGGATCATCTCGAAGATCTCAGGCTTGTTCCTCTCACGGATCTTCATGCGATCCTTCATTGCCATGATGATGTTCTGCGTACGGTCCTCTGCCCCATGTTTGGAACTCTTCTCCGCTGCTCCTGGGGTTATTAACGGTTTATGTTGTGTAAATATATGGTCCCCACAATGTAGTACCAACATAATCCACACACACATACTTTTCTGAACAATAAGTCATTCAAAACAACTCGGTGTAAATTTGCATGAATTGGCAAATAAGCAAATCACTTTTAAAAATGAACTTGATATTTGAATACACACGTAATGCATATTATCCAAGGTTTTCTCTCCACATTGTAGACACATGTGTGTAAATCTAGTTTAAACCAGTACAACGCCTCAATTTCCGGGACTACAAATCCCACCGACTGCTTTAAAGTGAATTTTAGAATGCGCAAGAAGAGGCACGATCATGTATTTCTCTGGCTGTCATCGATGTTCCGAATGGACTTTCCTTCAAGACACAGACCACAAATTGTCTTAGAGAAGCCGATTAATGTGTAAAAGCCCGATTGCCCTAAGCAGGACTTCATCAAATAAATGAAGCGATCACCGCGTTGCCCGACTGGACTCCCGCCACCGCAAAGAGCCTCTGCCAGGAAATGCAAGGAAACACCCAATTATTTGAATCTAAATGGAAGATCTACTGTTTTTTTTGTGGATCTGACCAAAGCTTATTTTTGTCCAACTTTGCATGCTGCCTGCGACGCTTCCCCACATGCTGCCGTGTGTCCATATGCAGGTCTGTCACGCCTCCATGACAGTAAGGAGCATTCACTGATGACAGTACATTGCCACGCACACCACCCAACAAACCGCCTCAGATTCTTGTTTAGATAAAAAAAACATCAACAAAATGTAATAAAAAAAGAACAAAGAACAACCCTTTTGCAAAAGTATACATGCAAAATGTCTTATAAGCAGTTTAAAATCCTCAAGTTATCAGTTATAGGGGCACTAAAGGACAAAGCCAAGGAGTGGGCATTTATGCTTAGAGCAGTGCTAACTGCTAACTGCTAAGAGCAGCCACTTTTAATGCCTTTGTCGATTTGTTTCATATGTCCTTGTACTGAACAGAGGTGCCATCTGTCTTAGCCATGACAGTGGACTGAAATATGAAAAAACTTTGATACATGTTAATCCCGAAAAAAGCCTACAGCCATAGGCCAATGTGATCCCACATTAGCCTGCTGAAAGAGCTCAGTGAGCACGTCTCCAGGTCAGCGTCTCCGGGTCAGCGTCTCCGGGTCAGCGACTCCGGGTCAGCGACTCCGGGTCAGCGACTCCGGGTCAGCGTCTCCGGGTCAGGGACTCCGGCTCAGCGTCTCCGGGTCAGCGTCTCCGGGTCAGCGACTCCGGGTCAGCGACTCCGGGTCAGCGACTCCCATTCAACCCCAGCGCCTTTCTTAAAGGCCGATGCCAACTCACTCTGCAGACAGTCGGCGTTGAGCAGGTCCTGGCATTTCTCGTGGCACTTGACCCCGCACTCGGTGCAGCGCATGCCCTGCCTGGCGATTCCCCACAGCAGGCCCTCGCACTCGTAGCAGTAGGTGGGAGTGGTAGCCGTCCAGATCTCGAAGTTGTGAGGTGTGGTGCAGGATATGGGGTAAATGAGCGCCTGGAGCGTCTTCTTGTACACATGGTTCTTCTACAAAAGAACAAGCATTGCGGAAACAGTCACTCTATCAAATAGATTTTTAATCCGGATGCCATGAAGTCTCTCAACTGGTGGGTCGTGTGACTGTTTTCAGTGTGTCATGGATGAAGTAGTTTTAAAAATAATAATAATAAATTACCATTAACACCATTAACCCCCCACGCCTTTCCAGGCAGCAAACTTTACTGCTAACAACCTCCCTCCCAGTCAGCAAGCTTAACCACTAGCACCTAGCACCCCCCCCCTTTCCAGGCAGCAAAGTTCACCTCTAACACCCCCCTCGCTCTCCCCAGCTTTAGCATTAGCAACCCCCTCTCCCCCAGTAGGGAAATTTTACTGCGGCAATTGCCAATCGACAACTTTTTAAAACGCTTCTCAAACCTGGACCATGACTCAAAGTAAAATAGCAATTCTGAGGCTAATCCAGGTGAGAACCACCTGCTCTAAGCCTTTTTTTATCCAATATTACAAATCAATGAACACGATTAGGCGGGAAACACGTGTCACAAATGAGCTAGAGATTCAGCTTATTCCACTAGAGCAGAACTGGGAGAGGAGCTTGACGAAGAACTGGAACCGGGTACTCACCAGTTCCTCGTCCTTGATGGATGAGCGCGTCGCCATGGCTGATGTGATCCCAGCCTTCCTGGACTGCACCAGGGACTGCACAACCACAAGCCACAGGCACCCGCGTTAGTTCCTCATCCGCTTTCCTCACCACCCGCTACAGTCATTCCTTTATACGTCTGCTAGTGAAGCAGAAACTAAAACTACATAGAGTGACAGGACTACCCAGATCGCTTTAACAGGTTCGGGTTAAACCGGCTTTACGTGGATGCAAATAGTAAAATTACCTTAGGTTTATTTCCCGGCGTTCTTTACTAAAATCGGTTATTGCTAAATGTTGGTGCTTTGACTGGTAGTGTAATCACTTTAGACATATCACTTTAGACTACTTTACCATGGACTGTATTCATTAATACACAATATATTTAAATTGCACAAATACAGTATGCAGATATGTAATTGAAACAAATTAAATTATACAAAACATTATAAAAAACAGTAGAAATGAGATTAGTTAGATGAGGAGACACTAGATGCATGGTATTCAAACTGAAAAAAAATACCAGCAACAATTAATAATAATAATAATAATTATTATTATTATTAGTAGTAGTAGTAGTAGTTGTTTTGATTATTATTATTATTATTGTTTAGGGAAAAAAATAACTACATCATGCAACATGTTTCTGCAGTTATTGAATTACCTGTTTATAATAAAAGTCTGTTATACTTCTTAAGAGACAACATTTCCAGCACTTTCCCTATCCTTATTTTAAATTAAATTAGACAACTAAAGAATCTGAAAGCACTAACAAGCTCTAAATCAAAGCGGGTAAAACAGATGCTAAGAGCAACAGGGCTATAATTAACACTGAAAGACAGCGGAAGACAAAGAAACCCCTCCTTGCAGCTGCTGAACAATGGCCCTTTGGATATTTTAACATTGATCTCTATTCCTTTTACCATAATTGTACCATCGTTTACCATATAATCTAGAGCACTATTTCCCGATCCAGTCCTCAGGGACCCGCAGAAAGTCCACGGACTATCTGGCGGAGACTTGGGAGAGAGCAAAAACGTGGACCATCTGTGGATCCCTGGGAACCGGGTCGAGAAACACTGATCTACATCAAGAAAATTTAGTAGCATAGATCTAATTAAGGAAATGATACGACCATTACATTGTAGCAACTGGTGCCATGTAATGTATGGTAACAGGCGGCCAAACCATCACCAACCAGTCAGGGTAAATATGGAGTGCATGATGACAGTTCATGGACAAACGACTTCATCATGATCAATACCTTGGCTTCTTAAGAGTGATGGTTTTTACAAGGCTTTGCATGCGCTACTGGGGTGTAATGGAATTCCACACTGAAAAAGCAGTTTGTAAAACTGAATATGAACATTCATTCGGAAGTAAAATGAGTTTTAAATGATTGCTATTGCGGATGGGGCCATTTTTCACTTACCATAGCCTGATCATGGAGAGAGATGGCATCCAAGAAAGTGGGCAAAGGAATATTTGTTTTTTTCAATTTATCAGCAAAAACAAACGATTTATGATTGATACTCCCCCACAGCTCGTTGGAGCCATTTTCAAGTTTCGATGATATGGTAAAGTACGAGATTTATTGCAATATATGGTCATGAAAGTTTTCCTCCTCAAACACCAGTAACATTACCATATTTTAAACTATAGGATTATTAGCAGGTAACTTTATATTCTCATATCTCTACTGTCGTAAATTGTCTAGTGCCACTGGACTCCAAAAGTAGCGACACGTTTAATCCAACACCTTAGTATTCAAAGTCATAATCATGCAACTCAGCAGACAGCTGGTTCCTGCTTGACCCGCCACTGTGATCAGAGTTGGAGGAGATAAAGGCTACTGACCAGGTCACTGACCAAAGGGACTGGCTTCTTTTTGCGTAGGTCTGGCATGCTGTCGATCCCAAAGAGGCCACAGCCAACCCTATGTGCACAAAACCATGTTAAACCAGCGTCCCACATTTCCTCATCCATCTTACACATCCATCTTCTATTTCTATGGAATGTTAATGCTCTTTCAATTTCATTTTTCCTCATTATAAGTTCATCTCTGGCGCAATACAATCTAAACTATAGAACATTGGGGTTCTTGATCATTTCGCGGAATATATTAGAAATCGCTCCAAATGATTCAGTTTGACGAAGAAGAAGCATATCATGGATCCAGAAGGAACCTATTCCCAAACTCACCCCGCTCTGATCCACGGCAGTTTCCCGTTGTCGCCATCTTCTCTTTCCTGAGCAGGTAAATACAAACCAGACACCAGACATATCACTCGACAAACACATCTGACAAAAAAACATTGGACGTCTTTAGGAATAGTGTGAGATGTCGGGTTGGCTGAGTTTCATGTCTCAAGCTCATAAAACAAATCGGTAAACCTGCTGAAACTATACAGTAGGACTATTCAAGGGACCGTCTGAACACAATCAGCCTCGGCAAACAGTCAATCATTGCTCGGATGAATGTAAAGGATGAACTGGAACTGATATAAAAGAAACTCATTGGTCATGTATAATCTTTAACCAAATACCAATACTAACGAAAACTGAATTTAACAGCATAAGAAAGATGGCAAAGGTAAGTGCTCTCTCTAGAGCAGGGGGGGGCCCAATCCGCTTCACTGGGGCCAGAGCCGCGTGCAGCTGAATGAATGAATCATACCTGATTCAGCTGAAGAGCTGTGTGTTAGTTAGCGAAGCAGTTGAATCGGGTGTGTTATACAAGAGAAACCCCAAAAACGTGCAGGTCTCTGGACCTCCGGGACTGAATTTGGACACCTCTGCTCTAGCCAATAGACATCTATCATACTGTACAATGCAGATACTGGCTGTAAAAAAATAAGGTTTGACACAAAAACACACACTAGATGGGTAAAGCATCCAACGCTGAATTACAAGTAACTCAGTCTCTTAATTCCTTTCAAATAAAACACAGGCAGGCAAACTGCACTTTAGAAAACACCTTTCGATGATGAAGCACAATGGTAAGCAGGGCCTAATCCAGAACAAAGGAAAAAAGAGACAATGTGACGCTCCACTTAGTTATGACCATTGATGATTATCATTGATGATTTCATGCAACTTTTTCTCTTTTTTGTTTAGAATGAAACGTGATACACGTGCAGGGCTGACCGTACAACTCAAGACTCATGCAAGAACCATAAATGGAAATGTTAAAATAAAATGAACAAATTTAGTTTCAAGAGTAACCTGGTCATCTTCTCTACTGGTCTCTGGAAGAAAGAAAAAAAGATACAATAGAAAAACTGCTCAACACCGAAGTTTGCTTCATGAGAATAACTAAAGGCACAAAAAAAAATCATATCCTTGACCACAATATTACAGCAATAATAATGCACCATCTCTGAAAATCACAAGAAAGTAATGACACTGTATTTCTGTTTTGTAAAAAAAAAATGTGAAAGAATTTTGGCAAGTGTATAAAGCAAATTTATTCGAAGGGTATAAAACACAAAATCTGAAGGAAGAGATAAGCCTTAAATGAAATCGCCTTTAATAAAGTCATTTTAAAAAGCTTAGGTAAAATGCAAAGAAAATAATATTATCCAACCACACATACGTTTACCATATAAAGAATACAAAAAAAAACAACAATAACATTATTATTATTATTATTATTATTAGGGTGTTTGTGTCCTTGTCCATTATAAAGATTTAAAGTACCTGGGTTGAACTCCTCAGACAAAGCAGACTTTGGTCGCTCCGCAATCCTGGATAAGTTCTGACGGACCTGTCTCTTCTCCCTTAGGACTTGCTGGAAGGTGTTTAGACAACGGAGACGACATGCTTCTTGCTGGCTAGGGTCATTTGCTTGAGTACTGAGCTGCAAACAATCATCCACACTGGGGAGCTCCTTGACCAGCTGAGGCTCATCAGTAATAGCCTGGATCTCTGCTGGAAGTAGCTCACCAACAGTGCAGAGAAAGTTGGATGTATGTTGAGAACACTGGAGCTCTGACTGCCCAGTAAAAATTTCCGGGCCTTCCTGGTTCTCCATTTGGGACATGTCACCTTCTGAAATAAGAGGACCATCTTCATGCTGCTCTAATGGAGGTTCAAAAGAGAGGTAACCTGACACTATAGTGTCACCCCCCTCCTTATCTGATTGGCTGCATGCCCACTGTACTTCAGAAGATGGCTGTCCGTCAAAACTCGAAAGAAAGTCCGCTGCGCTTGCGTCATCCGGGCCTGGGGAGCTAGTTCCCTCGAGTTTTCTTAAAGCCCCTTTTAGAGCAGATTGAAAGGTTAGCACAGCTCTGCCAATGGTTTTCACGTTGAAGCCCACATTGGGCAGCTCAGAGGTTCCTGACCCAAGATCAGAGTGAGCAGAGTTCAAACAGAAATAGCCTCCCTTACCAGGCGCTTCTGCGTCATAGCTGGGGTATACCTGGTCAGCCCAGACATCTTGAGTGTCTGCTAGGGGGCAGAGCTCACAGTGCTGGCAGTAGTCATCACAATCGGTGAGGATGATGGTGGAATTGTGGCTCAGGCTAGACGGTGCACTAGCCGTCTCATCTGCGTAGGCGTCCATGGTGTGGAGTCCAGAGGTCCGCGAGTACAGATAACTGGCTGGGCCTTTGCATTCCGGGTCGGGATCGTGCATTCGATCATGAATGGCGGCCTCTAGGTCCTTTAGCCGATTCTCTGGAGCCCTCCAATCAGCCAGGCTGGGTGACGTCGACGGGGAGTTGTAATGGCGGCCAAAAAGCAGGGAGAGGTGTTCTGAGCTGCTCGGCGAGGACTGTCCCGGGGTGCTGCTGGTATCCCCTCCACCATACTGGTCCCAGAGATCCGGTTCTTCAGAACGCTCCCCTTCATCTATGCTATTCTGCTGAGAATAAACACCCTCCTCACTCCAAACTGCCTCACCACTAAGACTGCGCGGCATTCCTGAGGCAGCCCAGCTTTTATATTCCAGATGATGGTGGGGAAACTCTACGCCCTGCCCCACAGGTTCAGAACTGTTCGACTTTGAGCTGTTACCCGAAGACAGTGAACTTGTACTGGGGCATTCCTGGCCATACTGCTGTTCCAGGTATCCAAGCCTATCCTTTTTTTCTGCTGAGCAAGATACACGAGAGCTCTGCACTGATGTGTCCTGATCCCCTTGGCCGTAAGAATTGGAAACAGACAACTGGCTACAGGAGGAATACAAGGGTGACACCCGAAATGTGGGGCCAGTTCGTCTCATGGGACTTTTCTGAGTTGACGCCGACGTGTCATCTTTGCGGTACATGTAATACTCGGAGCGCTGACCACTGGGCCTTCCCCAGGGGGCCACCGACGCAGTACAGTCCTTGCTGAGGCTCCCGCAGTGGCTCCGGGGCCTCTCGGGGTAAACAGGCCCAGCCGTGGCCCCTGAGCGAAGAGACTCGATCTCAGTCAGCACTGCATCCACACAGCAGGAAACCTCATCCACGGAGCCGCGCACAGAGGTGAGATACTGCCTCAAGTCCGAAATTTCAGCCTGGATCTTATTTATGCCCCGCAGCTCCTTCAGAATATGCTCGACGATGTCACTGGATCCCGGCTCCTCCTGCTTCCTGTCAAGTTCTGCCTCACTGGTGCTGTTTGAGGGGGTGAATGACGATCCTCCGTCAAAGTCTTTCCCCTGTCCCGGGGCCCCCCGCTTGTCCTTCTCATTCAGAATAGAGCCAATCTCATCCAAAGTCGTGTCACCATGTCGGGGTCCATTGCAGGGGATCTTAATGCTGCCCTTTGTGTTCTGTTCTACTTCCCTCGCTGAGGATGTGCTGGAGCCGCCCATGTGACCCAGATCATCCGGGACATGCTGGCATGAAAATTCACCACTTGAGGAAACTCTCTTTATGCCACAGACAAACATGTCCTTCTCAATCTCCACAGTGGAGCGACGGCGGTCATGGGACGAGTGTTCCCCGGCCCCCTGAAGGAACTTTTGGATCTTGCTCCTGAGACCCTGGGCCACCTTGGGGCTCTGCATCCGTTTTTTAGCCAGGTCCTTCTTCTTAGCCCTCTTGTGTTGAAGGATGCCTGTCCCATCTTGCCCGTTGAAGCGATTTCTGGAGAGCATCCTTGCTCACTGAAGCGACGGTATATTCCTCAGGTGTTGACCATAGCATTTGGTCCCAGTTTCATGTCTGTGTGTAGGATCAGCCATTTCACAATGCGTGCACATGGAGGCTGCTCCACCCTACCCAGCAGCCCGGTCCATGACTAGCAAGACAAACAGAGCACAGCCTGAAAAAGCAAGTATGGTTTGCTTCTGTGGGATGATTCTCATGCATTTTAGTTCATTTTAATCATGCTGCCATCAAAACTGTCGGATTAAATAGAAAGGTTCAATAGCAGACTGCATCCAAATGTATTCAAAATGTAATGTACATCCTAAATATTCAAAATACAAATCTACTGCATCTCTCGATCGTTTATGCATAAAATAAAGAACATCTAAGGCTATCCAGTCATTAATCATCGCTTGTCTAGTCATATTACCCCCTATTATAAAAGGAGAATTGTGTGTCTGCCTTAAAAAGAAGAAAACTAACCTCTTCTAGAATGCAAAACATAATATCTAACATCTCCTGAAGTACAGCACACAAAAAAAACAAAATTATGAGAATTTCATCCTGAAATTCAATATAAGGCATGAATGTCTAACCCTCACCACTACAGGGGAAACAAACCCAAAGTTAATTTCATGGAACACAGAGCCCTTGAACATTCCTGTCTGCTTTAATATGTTTTGATGACAAGAGTGTATTGCGTGGGAACCAGTGTGACCGACACGAATCCCCAGTATGCTGCAGAACACAACCATTACGACCAAAAGTGGCATAAAAAGACAACTGCCACCCCCATCACTTATCCCTGTAGATCTTCTTCCATTCAGTTTCCTTGTGACTGCATGCAAGCATTTTCTACCCTTGATAAGTTGCTATTTATGCTCCAACACACCATACCTAAACAAACCTTTATTTTGCAGTAACCAACTAAAGTACCTTAAAAAAAATAATTTATGAAACAAAAAAATCCATCCAAATCTCACACTGACCATTTACAATCTTTAATTTTTAATTTCTAGCACCTGTTCTCTGTGATCTGCTGTAAAAAGAAGAAAGAAGAAAAAAAGAAGAAAATCCAAATTTAGAAGAACAAGGATCAGTTTCACCTGATTAGACGGCTCAGGAGTGAATGGCCGGTAAAACACCTTCTCTACCCTAATCTCTTCAAACTGAACCACCTCACCTTCATTCCGCAGCTCGTTCTCATTGCAAACGGCTCCGTCTGTCAATCGCAAAACGAATCGGAGACGGCTGTTTGCTCACAACAGCAGTGCCGTCAGAAACGAGCATTTCCTGGACGACAAAGCTGAGGAAGTGCCACGCTTCTTCCAGAGCGCAAATTCAGGTCTGGCTTCATTTCCTATCAGCGTCATTCTGTGGGCTGAACTCACACTTGCTGCTCCATACCCAGCCCGAGCACATTAGACCCACAAAGTCCAGTTCATTTGATCAGTGCAATCACTCCTTACCACGCCTGGGACCGAGTACAGTTAGTCACACTCGGGCAGGGTACGGCTGTAGTGTGGTCGCTAACTCTGCCTGCTTAGAAAACACACTGACATCAGTGATGCAGCTGACACAGGAACGTGCACCTGCACACTATACATGGCCCGAACTGGGAAGGAACGGATCTGGTTGGCTGTACAGACTGCAAAACTGCGTGGGGTATAATTCAGTTTCAGCAGTGGTTTGAACATATGGGGAACATATTGAGTCAATGGGTAGTGTTAGCGAATATAGCATTAGCAATGTCTTGTAATAGTACAAGTCGTACTCATACTAAAGACTGAACAGCTTAACTAAACGCTGAATAGCTTTCAAAAATGTAGGACCACAGTACCGTTTCAGTACCAGTATCCCAAGCAACACCACAGAGTCATTTGATACTACATACCTTATATGTGCAGCATGAATAAATAAAAACTAGATATTAGATAAACCTATGCATGTCATTATGCCCATTTCCTTCCTATGTTTTCTTCAACACAAAACAGTCGCATGGTGATGATAGAAGCAAGCTTGGGCCCAGGTAGTTAAGTGCAATGTGTGCTTGGGCACAGTAGAAGCAACAGGGTAAAAGAGTGAGTACGCCCTGAAAGTCTAACTGGGCATTGTTTTCTTACATTGTAACAGTACAATGTAAGAAAGTAGTTGACTTAAAATCCATCATTCACCGTGGCATCTTGAGAAAAGCACAGGAGAATAAATATTGTATACATGATTGAAGGTACAATCAATTGATTGTTTTTTGTGATTACATACATAATCAAACCAAGCCAAAATTACAATGACAAGTGAAAAAGACAATGAATTAACTGCTAAATAAGCTGTCATTGTTGCATGAGAAATTAGTAGGGAAATGTCATTTATCACCTCTAATAAAACCACAAAATTGGAACAATAATTTATTTTGTTTCTTTCATACAGCGGTACTTGGTTGAGCTGGTCAAATTAATGATGGGTGACTGCCTTTCTACACTATTGCTGCATTGTCCTTTGAGTGCACTTAAATTCTGACGAATAACCTATTTTGGTTGAACATCTTCTATGCACCACTGTAAAGTAGGGTTATTATAAAACAAATCCGTGAGCTTAAAATCTGCCATTATTCTGATGGAAAAGTTGTACGAACATTGAAGTTAGAACAGATGCTGGCAGTGAGACTCTGACAAATGCTGGTCAACCTCTAAAGTCAGCAGAGTTAGGGACAGATTTGTAGTTTTATTGCTACCAGCTGAGCCAATCACATGCTGTACATATAAATATCTAACTCACATTGCCAGTCATTCTTCAAATACTAAACTCTTATTTATGGCACACACAAATATCTTCATAAACCATTCACATATCTTCTGGACTGTAATACCTACTGGGCAGTAAATAAGCCCTTTATATACAAAACGATTTATTCTTTATATGTCACCGATGTTAGCGCATTCCCTAACAACTGGGAGTCAAAATAAATTAATTCATAATAAATATCAAACCATAAAAATGACCATTTCAGAGGGGCTATACAAACAGCCTTGAGGCATAGTCTTTTAGCGATAGATGAGGATAAATTATACAAGCAAGACAGGGAGACCCTTTATGCAGCGACAGTCGCTATGGAAACCAAGCTACCCTATTATTTCTGTGCCCCCTACCCTTCCATGTCGTGCCCCACATATTCACACCTTCTTAATGTATAGCGTCTCTGACCTGGCAAATCACTTCCATCTCAACTCCACCAGTCGGTTATCATTATACTAATCACCCCGTCCTCCTACAGTTTGAAATCTAGGCTGGCTGAACATGACTGTGTGCCCTTGCATAAACGTTGCTGGACTTAGCGCCAGGTCTGCCCTCCATAACGTACGGCCACTCAGGCCCTAATAGAGAACGACAACCTGGGCAGATAGGTGCTCAAAACAAAGAAAAAAAGAAAAACGAAGCAATCTCTGCTTTACGCATTGTTACGTTAAAGTTATTCGATTAAGCAGCAGCTACATAACTGCACGCTTCACGCTAAATGCCTGTCTTTGCCATTTTGCGCAATCAATCAGTAGAATAGCTGTGTAAATATCACACATCCCAATTGCCGGCGCACCATCAATAATAATAATAATACAGAACAAGCTGGTATGTCTGGGCATTGATTTACCAGCTTCAGAAAAGAATGGTGCCTCACTTTCACTGGACCCAGGGGAAATCTTCAGCCACAACCAGTAACACGGCTCATTAATATAATGAAGAAACAAATACTGAATGCACCATCCTCCGGATCCAGCAAGGCCTGACCCCACAAAACAACAATACTGACACAAAATGCCCCTGCAGTTGAGATTCTGTCTTGACCTGTACTGTACATTTCATGCTACATACTGATGTGAGAGACCCTGTAGTCATAAGCATAATTTTACTGTATGATTTTAATCGTTTTAGAGAGAGATTGTTTCATTCTGTTTCTTTAATTTGATTGAAAGCTTAGGTTGTGGGCAAGAAGTTTCCAAAGATGGCTGAATAGTTGGTACTAACTGCCAGTCATCATGTTCTTGTCCAGCTCTGTTTAAAATGGAATCCATGCCATAATGGCTCCTAATAAGCCTTGCTGTTCTCCTGTGAACATGCCAAATGGATTTATTTTGGAAACGTTTACACTAACCAGTCACCCAAATATCTGCTGTAAAGAGCCTGTCAAACAAGGACCGTCGATTCCGGCCATTATGAAGCACAAAGAAAACCACCACAACCAATAGAGAGCGCCAGGAAAATACAGATCTCTACTGGGATGAAGTGAAAAAAAGGAAAGAAAACAAACAAAAAAAAGAATTAAGGAATGGTCACAAATTGCCTGTAACACCTGCCTAACCATGTTGAATCGCTCACTAAACCTACTGTACCGACAACCCAGCAGATGTGGTTTATTATCTCCCATGTGCCAGACCACAGCTTGTGTGAAGTGGGGTCTAACCAATCTATAGTCTACAAATACAAAGATCAATAGAGACTGATGGGAAACTGACCCAGTAGCCAAACAATTACAGCTACAAAACCCCTCACAGAAAGTTATAACCTAGCAGAAAGCATTTCATAAAGACTTTATGAGGTACCCCT
The DNA here is from genome assembly GCA_015164015.2 of Brevimyrus niger. Lineage (NCBI taxonomy): Eukaryota > Metazoa > Chordata > Actinopteri > Osteoglossiformes > Mormyridae > Brevimyrus > Brevimyrus niger. Next base: position 27,039,231 of record JAABNY020000119.1, read on the forward strand.
ACATATTAGCAGACAGGACCCCTTGCTGGTCGGTTTCTCCTCTGACCTCTTTCATTAAACAAGCTGTTTTCACTCATATAACTGCCACTGACTTTGTTTATTATCTCACAGTGTTTTTGTGAACCCTAGACACTGTAATTTGTGAAAGGTGAAGTTTCCTAAGAAGGTGGCTGTTTCTTATTAATCTAGTACAGCGCCAGCGGGTTTAACGCCAACCCCATCTTGTGCTTTTATTTTGATGAGTCTTATCACGATATGTTGAGACGTGTTTGTTAAATATAAGTTACATTTAAATTCAAATGAATTTCTCAGGTGAATAAATCCACTCAACAAGTTCAACGTGAAATCATAAAAACATAACTTTACGCCATAATACTAAATAAGTTTGGGATCATTTTTCTTTGAAGACCAACAGGAAATCACACAGGTCCATACATTCATCTTCTATACCATTTATGCGGCGAGAGATTATAGGCGCTTAGAGCCTAACCCATGAAGCATAAGACATATTGCAGAAAAAACCCAGAATGGAATGGTCATTCCGAGACATGCCCAAGCACACGCACACACACACAAGTGCACACGCACACACACATACATACACATTAAAACGCAAACACACACACACACACATACATACACATTAAAACGCAAACACACACACACACACATACATGCACACGCACATGCATACACGTGCACACGCACACACGCACATACATACACGTGCACACGCACACACACACACACATGCACACGCACAAACACACGCGCACATGCATACACGTGCACACGCACACACACACACACGCACATACATACACGTGCACACGCACACACACACATACATGCACACGCACAAACACACGGGCACACACACACACGCACATACATACACGTGCACACACACACACGCACATACATACACGTGCACAGGCACACGCGCAGACAAATTTAGAGGATGCTCCATTGGTTTCTAAAGGTATGACCTTAAGCGTTACCCAAAGTAAACAAACCAAATGTAAGACTTTCGGCGTTTCTAGTTTTTAATTGCATTCATAGATTTATATAGAACTGAACTGGCCCTTGTGGGAACCAAAAAAAATATATATAAATAACAGAATAACAGGTTTTTATCACATTGTGGGGTCCTTTCCTCCCCCCGCACCCCCCCCCCCCCCCCAACTTCTTGCAGTTCATCATACCCCCACAGGGCTGTTTCTAAATCCTGTTAGGTTCCTAAATTGCTAAACGCCCATTGGAGGGAACAGGCTATTGAGGACCTCAATCCTGAAGTGGAAACTTTTTGGTATAAGGCAGCTAAAAGCACAGAAACCGGAACTCTCTTTCACGATGCTGCGACGCTCATGCCAGGTACACAATCCCATGGGATAAATCAGGGTGAAAAACACATCGTTTTCTAACTATACTAATACATTCTTGACATATTTCTCAAATGTTTTGTTGTTTCATTCAAAACTGCTACTATGTTGGAGCTCTGGTGGGATTCAGCCGCACCTTTTACCTCACAACTGCCACTGTGGAGTTATTGAGAAAAGGCCCCTTGTTGTGATTTCACCAGCCATTGTTCCGGCTACAAGAGCAATTAAAGGCTTTCACCTTTGCTATGCTGTGGAATAATGGAAAAAAAAGGCTCCTGCAGCAAGCGGGTAGGTCTCCATTAAATCACAAAGGCAACAACGGCGATTACGCACGTAAATGAATCTGATGTCTACCGCAGCTCTAAATAAGATCTGGCTAAGACAGCACGGAGTTTACCGCAGCCGTATCTGGCAGGCCGCCCGGGACTTAAAGCAGTCATAAGCTAAGTGGATTGATCGCCCTTTCTTTTCCTGAGTGAATGATTTTTCAGAGCCCCTCTCTGTCACTTTGAGTAGAAAAAGTGCACTTCCATTAGCAGGGAAAATGAGGCTAATCTATACAGGACGCCTGAACAATCGGGCACCAGTAAAACATAGACTGGTCACTGCAAGAATCGCACCTTTTTAATGTTAAGTGCATGCACTCAGTAGACGCTGGTGAGGCCCAAAACCTGGTCGGCAAAACTAGGCTTTCCGTTTTTACTCCATCATTCAGCTGCGAATAAAATTTACAGCACCAACGCAACAAATAAAATGCACATTGTGCATTTTTCCTATTCAGATAAACTAAAAAAGAAAAAGCCATTTAACAACTGCCCGAAGAGTTAACAAATAAAGCATTGCATATAAGAGCACTGTTTTCCAAAGTGACTCCTGATTGCATTTTTATATCATTCCGCACAGTCTTTCATGGTTTTCTCAGTAATCTGAACGATCTTCAAGTGCTTCACTGACCTATCATCACTTCTTAGAAAATCCTAATGAGTAATCATACATTATCCTGGGCAGCACAAGGCACCGTTTCTGACTGCTTGTTTCTTGCATCTCTCGATTCTATCAGGTCTCCCCTCTCAGAGAGGCTAATGAGGGCTTGGAAGGCAATGTTATCAGCCACTGTGGCGTACAGACACACACACACACACACACACACACACACACGCACACACACACACACGCACGCACACGCACACACACACGCACGCGCACACGCACACACACACACACGCACACACACACGCACAGATTTGTCACTCTGAACGTCATATGAGGTCACTGCAGTTATAAAATTCTACAACGTCTCCACTAGATTAATGTCCACAAATCAAATGCAAGAAGAATGCCTTGACAGGGCCTTAAGATGACCTGTAGTAACTGTGCAAAGTATAAATACAGATGAATCCATAATTTGACATTCTCATAGAAGCGCAGGTGTAAGGTTGTTTCCCTGCAAGGTCACAATACACTCTGCCTCGACCAACCAGCTATTCTTAAATTCTCTTAATAAAACCTTAGCATGGTTCCCCAAGCAAGTGTCTCATTTAATCTGTGAGTCCGCGGGAAGCTGAATGATTTGTCAGGCTCACGGGAGCAGAAAAAACAGCTGGTAGCTGCCAGTCTTAATTTTCACCAAGACGTAGGAGTGAATGAGCAGAAATGCCAAATTTCCCTTTTCCCTTTAAATTTCACAGTTCACTGCCCAGCAAAGTCCATCTTAGCCCCCTGGCTTCTGACATGAACAGGGACATGTTGCATTATTTTCCAGTTAACTGTCAGCTTATTGGTCACTTGCATTTGTATTCTATTGTATTATCTTTATTTGAGTCTTTACTTTAATCTGCGTCTATTAACAGTTTTCAGGAGAGGAACACCACAAATATTTATAATTGACAATTACGCTGTACCATTAGAAATCAAATTTCCATACAAGAAGAAAAAGAATCTATATTGTATAAAATACTTCACCTACAGACTGGGCCATTTTCCTGTAAGATATGCACAGTAGTTTCATTATTCAAGTCTTCATACAGAATAGTAGCAGCACATACATCATGAAATCAAACAACACTCCGCCAAAGGCCACCCCACTCATCCATGCATTGTTCTCCTGAAAAAAACCTTTAAAGCCTCCAGTGCACATGAGCAAACAAACGCCAAACAAAGAGACCACTTCCTCACTAACTTCATCACTTTCGTGTGAATTAAAGCACTCTTCGTTCATAAAGCCTAAAAATACATTCATGAGAATTGAAGAAACAAACTGCCTGCTGGTGCAATGTTCACTTACCCTATAGGAGGGGATCAAGAGCTCAGAAGAGGCATGGAATTGAGCAGGAAACTGCAGAATCCGCCCGGAAAAAGTGACAAATCCACGGAAAAGGGCGCACAGAAGTGTGCGGCTTTACTTACAGAAGACAGCACGGTTAAATAAGACAGGCAGAAATATCCTCAGATATCCTCAGGCACCGGTTCCACAGCCACAACGGAACAAAAAGAGCAATCCTGCAGCTCTGTGTCACCGGATCAGCACCTAAATAGCACACGGACAGCGTGAGGAGACGTGCTTTTCCTTCAGCAGACTGGAGCAGCACACGCGTGACCTCAGCATCCCAGCACACGCGTGACCTCAGCATCCCAGCACACGCGTGACCTCAGCATCCCAGCACACGCGTGCCTCCATGCCTCTCTCCAGCTGTTCCTTGCTCTGCCCACCAAGCATGCACCCACCCTGTCCTCTGGCTGGGGTCTCACTGGGTACAGCTTGTTGCACAAGGTAGTAGTGAAGCTGGCTTTCGCTCAATCACACGCTGACTCTCTCCCCCCGACTCTCTCTTCCCTCCCCTTTTCTGCTCACTACTACAAGCAGCACACTCACACACACTCACACACACACACACACACACACTCACACACACACACCTGTACTCATATCTTTATGGGGATTGTCCATTCACTTCTATGGGCAAAATCCGAATCCCAACAATAGCAACCTTAAACCCTACCCAGCCCTGACCATAACCATAAGTAACCAAACAAAATTTTAGGTTTTTGTTTGAAGCCACAGATTCATTATTCATTAGATTATTATTTACCCTTAGGGGAGACCAAAAAGAATGGTCCCCACAAAGTAAAAACGACAGGTTTTTACCACACTGTGGGGACATTCGGTCCCAGCGATGTAATGTAATCTGACCTCCCGCCCCCATCCACCCACACACACACAACAGCCACAATTACTCAAACAGGTGAATGAATACACACCACTACACAAAGACACACGAACCATAAAGACCAAAACTGCATCATGCAATGCTGACATAACTGTACATAAAATCTGAAACATCCGCTGCCTAGCTACCTAACCTGGTCCTCCACAACTAATGAATCAGAGATGTATCTGCAGCAAGTCTGGATAAGCCAAACCGGCACAACATACCGAATTGTCTCGTCCGTCGGTGATCCCGACAGATGACTGCTATTGCCAGTTAACTTGACCTAGAGTCATCCCATAAGTTCCTTTAAGAATACAAACATCGCCGACCGCCACGTCAGTCTCGAACTCCAGAATTAAAATGACTTTGTATTACTTTATTGCACGAGCCCTTATCTCCGGTTCTCCGATTCAAACAGAACACACTTAGCTGGCCGTCCTGAGCGGATGAGGCGGCGTGCTCTCGTCGAGGGACGCTCACACCGCTGTGATAAGTGCTGTAATTATGAGCCGCGACCCAGTCCTTCCCATGACACATTCGCACGAACACCTCCTGAAAATAGATCCAGAGATTCGCTTGCTTCAGGATGCTTGCTCCCAGAGGAAAGAGCCCTTTTCACACCGCCAAATGCACGGCCACTAACACCAGCACACGATTTACAGCTAAAGAGTTATTGGTGAAAACTTGTGCAGTGCAAGTTTGCATTGAGGTTTCTTCTGATAGGCTTATCTATTGTTTTAGTGAAAGAACCTTCCTTTATTTTCCTTCAGGGTCAGCAGAGGGCAGCAGCTTTATATTACCGTGTCAATAACTGCATGATATTGAACTGCATAGCATCATATTGTTTTGCATCACATTACTGTTACATATGAAGCTGCTTCTAATGCGATGTGGTACGATTTACCCATATTGAGAAATTCCTTTGATTCTCAGTAGGGGTCAGTCATACTATATCGCATCAGGAGCTCCTTCAATGTATCTGTAATGAATCAGATCTCCGGCAACACACCGAGAACGGTGTCGTGTCAGCCTCAGCGATGGAAATGCGCGTAAAATGCTTTTTAAAAACCAGGTGAGATGGGTTTTTGTGAGACCGACTGTGAGAGAAAGAAAAAAAAAAACAAAAGTCCTTACAACTCCACTGCCGTGAGTGTCTATAAATGCACAATACTTAAAGAAACAAGCCGTTTAATTATCCAAATCCGTTGCTAAACTTCTCAATCGGTTCTGTTGATCTTCTCACGCTGATTACGTGATCAGCCTCTGACTTCGGGAGCAATCGTGAATTAAACATCGGAAAGTCAATGGCTGAATCCGCACTGATCAGGCCCCCCCGTCATTTTCTGTGCCCCCCGATTGCTGCAAACCTTATGTCCACGTCGCCTGTCGAACAGCACTCTGAAATCATTGATCCCGACCTTTGCTCCTAACGTGTAATCTGCTCTCCAAGGCCATATCTCATCCTGTCTCCTTATAGATCTCCGTTTTCCTTTCACTCCATTTCACCACTAAACATGACAGGAATCCTACAATTATTCATATTCTCATTTTTTTTCCCCACTTCATTTAATATACATCTCATTCAATAATTGTGTATTATGTGTATTCTTAATATTTCTACATCAGGGTTGTCAACTTTTTTCAATTTGAGACAAGTCTATTGTTTTTAAGGGCTGTTACACTGCAAAATGTGAAATTTCCACGAGTAATACGGAGATATTTATAAAACTAAAATGGAGATGAAATTACCTGAAATAACCTATTGCCAACTGCAACTTATGTACCAACATAGTTTGTCAATGGTGGCATTGCTGCTGAGTTCCATCAGACACAAAGCAGTGCAGACAAATGAGATGTGATTATTGCGTGTGCACGCAACGTATCGCGATAACGATGCTGCGATGATATATCATGTAGCCCTAATATATATTCTTTGTAATTTGCAAAAACATAGGAACTGCAAACATTATAGGTTAAAATGTATTTTCAAATTATGTAATTTTAAATGATCCACATTTGATAAATATTCAAATTCTGTTAAAAGACACCTTGATGCAACATGGTTTTGTCTACAGTATGTGTGTCATCAGAAAACATCTCTTCAGAAGTAAACATACATTGATGTTAATTAGGCAGTTCTTTGACAACTGAGGAAGCACAAACGACATGCTCAAACGTCCAAATTATGGAGTGAAAGGAGCAAGAACAGCTGCAAGGATGTCTTTCTTCACTGACGGAAAGGAAAGGGAGAGATTCACAAATAAAACATACATTTTTAAGCAGAAAGAGAAACCTAATGGTGCGTTGGAGGTAACACTATTAGGAAAAAAAATTCAAGTACTTAAATACTCCAAATGGCAACAAGTGGCACGACC
>JAABNY020000119.1:27049221-27064326 GCA_015164015.2 Brevimyrus niger
ACTTTTTAACGGCATTGGGCCGCCAAAATGGGGAGAGAAACAAAGGATATGGAAAAGATGGGGTTTAAAACCCCCAAAAATTTTACCCCGAAAGCCCCCGCCCCCCCCCCCCCCCCCCCCCATCTAATCTTTACTCCTCTCACACCCCTCAATCAATAAAACTTCTAGAATCACTGGATGGATCACCTGGAAATGTGAAAGCCAATAACGTGATCACGACACAATGAAGTGTTTTGCTTGTACAACAGCCAAAGATGACAGAAGAGTCATTTACTGAGAAGGACACACAAATGAACAGCCAAAGACGTACGTTAGATTGAACGGGAGTCTCCCAGAAACCCTTCACCATTAAGTGCCACCATTTTCCAGAAATGCAATCCAAATGTAATCCTCCTTCTATTGGTCTTTAACAGATGGGACAGCATTCGTTCACACCCCACATCATCGTGTCCTGGCCACCCAACACACTGTTGGTGGATAAGGTTGTTCTCTCTTCAGAACACGCACAGTAGGTACTCAGTCCAGCTGACTGCACGCTTCCCACAAGCCTTATTGTTTTGGAGATTCCTTGACCCAGTCTTCTGACATATATTGGGCCATAATGAATAAATCAAATAGAATGAATAAATCAAATAAATGTTAAATTTAATCAAACACTTTAATTTTAGCCAAATCCAGTAAGCAAGACAGCCAGGTTTGAAACAACAATCTGAATAATTGTTAGAATTCGATCAGTGCCTTTCTTAGTGTTAAGGATCCCGGCTTATGAATTAAGCTCTAGAAGTTCTAGCAAAATTTACATGAATCTCAACCAACCCAGAAAGTAAAGAAGAAACAGAAAAAAGGATGAAGATGAAGTGATGTTCCTGACCTCCTGAAGCTGAACACGGACTTTGTTGATGGCCCTCAGCCAGCGTAGCCTTGATGGAGAGAACGGTAGAGGCTCACCAGCCAGAAAACTGAATCAGAGAAAAGATAAGTTACAATTCAGAACTGAAGTGGCCACTGGAATCATGAGGTGAGTTTTACTGTTTTTAAAACCTGAGATGTCAGATATATGTTCAGAACACAAATTTAGAGATTGACTTTAATCATGGAACTTCAATTTCTAACCCAGACCTCCACACCTTGCAACTGGATCCTCAGGCTTCTCCTCCAAGGTTGTTGGCATCTGCTCTGGGGAAGCTCTGTCTTTCGGCAGAACGCCGTTCTCGCTTTTCCTGGCCCTGGTCTCCTCCGTGCCCTCCCAAGCAGTGTGGCCGTTGGTCGGCCGGTAGCTGGCCGTGCTGTGGTAGCAGTGGTGAGAGTCCAGCTCCCGGCGCTCCTCTGACTCCGAAAGCGGCACGCCATCCTGACCCTTCTCGCTGAGCTGGGAACTGGCCTGGCTGAGGTCTCCTGAGGAGCCGGCGTGGCTGCCGTCCATAGGGCTTTTGTGACAGGGAGAAACAGCACACCTGAGAGCAAGATCATGGGCAGCCCCCGGGGCAGACACATGATAACGCGACACCTACTCCATATGTCAGGTCAGAAGGCAGGCCTGCCAGGAACACATTAAAGAACCAGACAGCAATTTTAGCAAGATGGCATCCGCTAGGGCAGTATCAATAACTGCAGTCTCCAAGATTGTGGAAAAAGGTCCTGGGCAGCAAACTGAGCTTCAGTACATTTAAAATTGACTAATTATAATGTATAATGTATATAGTAATTAAAATGCATTGCTAGTACAAAAGCAATTGTATTATGTCTTAATAAACGGTCTAGTATATAGAGGACTATCATTTGTTAATTTAAAAGGGTTGGGGAAAAAAAAGGAAATGTTTATAGCTGGTTGGTTATTTTTGCAGAGACAGGAGAAAAGCCCAGACTGATAATGTACAAAACGCGGAGCTTGACACTGACACTGCAGTGAATGTGGAATCCCATCATACACCATAACTTATAACCCACTGGTTCTATTATAACGCAGGTTACCTGTATCTGGATAATTGTACTTAACTGACTCATATAGAGATTCCACATGCCCTATTTATGTGACTTACGTGTCTCCTTTAGATTAAACCATATTTTATTTTAGTAATTATTTATACATACCGCTTAGGCTCAAATACTTTAAAGGACTTATTTTGGGTACATGTGTTGGGTGTCACTTGAAGTGAAAAAGCTAACGGCATTCAAATCTACAATCTAATTTGTAAATGACTGATAAACAGTAAATTAGACTCGGTCACAGTTATTGTAAAAAAATATATACAGAGTGTTACAGTAAACAAGCCACACAATAAATAAGGGTGAAGAAACACAAACATACAGACATAGAAGGATTAGCATCTATGGGGTTAGGGTTGCACTGCTTCAAAAAGGATAACTTCTAAAAGTTAACACAAGTGCATCATAAATGGTGCTTTGATGACCATTTATTATGCGAGTACTAGCCTTTTTATACTCAAGGAATCCGTCTTCAAGTGGGTATCTTGAAAGACTCCTGATTTGAGTTCTGTAGAGGGTATGGGTTCAAAGAGGGTCTCCACCTCATTGATGCTGTCAGACGAAAACTCATTTAGCACAGGTGAGGAAATGAGCACCTGTGGGAAGTTGGCACCATCTGGAAGACCTTGCTTAGGGATTTCAATATTGTCTAAGGTTTTACCTACTTCTTGGGTTTTATCACGCAGATTAATATTCATAGTTCTATCACTGCCGGATTGTCGTACCTCCATAATGAGGTCATTAGAATCAGTTTTGCTTAGGCCGTCTGCTGCAGCAAGTTTCTCATTGTGTGCTTTGGGTTGAGTCGTGACGACTGAGACGGACTCTGGCTTAGAAGGCTCAGGTGTCTCCTTCTGTCCCGAGAAACCAAATCCTTTCAAACTAACTGAAAGTCCCTCAGGCTTTCCTTCCTGAAAAAGTCCGGCGGAAAAAGCTCTGAACCCAGAAAGAAGGCCACCGACTTCAACCTGCGGCATCTGAGGCAGGCCCTTGGGAACAGAAGGAGGTGATGAAAAGAACGAACCGATAGATTTCCCAGAATCATCGCTGCCAGACATGAAGCCAAATTTTGCAGATAAGTTGGGCATATCAAACATGGACTTCGTAGGTGGTGAATCTGTATTTGTCCTCTGTGTGTCCGCTAGAGGAAGCTTCTGGCTTTTCTCAACCGATTCAACTTCCATCCCCTTTCCCGGGGAATCCTCTATAATGACAACTGGTTCGTCGTAAACAGATTCCGTTTCATGACAACTAGCTTTCTCCATTTCAGGGACTTCAGTAGACGGACGATCTTCAGCTGCAGTTCCCGTAAGTGATATATTTTTATCTACAGATAATGGATCACAATTATCAATGGACTTATCAGAATCCTTAACAGATAATAGTTCATGTTTCATTTCTGTTGAAACAATGACAGCTGGTTTCGCACAATTCTTTTCCTGGTTGTCTACTTGGGATTTGCTTGAATCTGTAGTACTAGATGCAACAGAAATTTCTTTTTCATCGGCTGAAGATATGACTGGAACCTCAGATATATTTCTCACATTTTGCACAGAAGGGTCAGGCGTGGTCAGAGGTGTAGCTTCTGAAGGTTTAGGTGATTCAGCAGTTCTGAAAACGCTAAGTAGATCACTTTTCAATGATCCCACTGGAAGGCTACTCGGCAGACTAAAGAAGGAACTTTTCTGCTGACACTGAGATTTGGTAGGAATGGAAGATTTAAAAAACGAAGACTGTGGAGATGAGAAGAAACTACTCGTGGGAACAGAGGGAGCCATTGCTGCTGAGAAAACCTTGGACACAAAGCCAGGTAAACTAGCTGACTCGGAAGGTTTCTGATTTTCCGGCGGCTTTGTCTCTTCCACGATATGTTGGTCGATTACTGTGGAACATCCATTCTCAGATGAAGCAGAAATGTCAGCTTCAGCGCTTAAAGCGGTTTCTTCATCGATTTCAACTCCGTCGCTGGAAGCATCAGAACGAGACGCCTCAAGCGGAGACAAACTGTCGTGTTGAAATGGAGCTTGTGATAAAGTAACCACTTCATCCCCCTGTTCTGTTTCTATCTTCGCAGTAGCAAATGAGGACACCTCAGATGCACTGGAGACTGCTCCACGTTGGAGGCTGGTGTTTTGTGTGCCCAGTTCCTCCTGGAACTTACCACTTGCATCTCGTTTATTTTCACTACTAACACACGTGTTAAGGACACTAGAATCACCAGATTCAGGCTTATTGTCCTCTGGGGCACCAAGAAGAGAGAAGAAGGAGGGAAGCCGAAGAAGTCCTTCTGGCTCTGGTGGCTTAGAAAATCTTTCTGTCTGACTAGAATCAGGGCCAGTAAACATAGAAAACAAACTCTTTCCCATTGGCTCATTGGTCTCGGAAGCTTTAGGAAGAATATTTTGCAAAAGTAATCCACTTTGGGCAGAAGCTTGTACACTAGGTCTATTGAATAAAGAAAAAAGTCCTTTGCCTTGCGTGTCTTTAGCTGTAGAGTTGTTTTGGTTTTGAATATTCTGTGACATGGGTCCACTGAACATGGAAAGTAACCCTTTGCCAGGTATATCCTTAGGCAGAGTTGATCCAGGAAGAATTCCAGCAAAACGTGACCCAGTCTGGGAAGGAGGTGGTTGAACACTTGATTCTTTAGATGTGGATACTGAAGTTAGATGGGGTGTCTCATCCAAAATAGCATCTTTTAGGGAGGCCTCTTCTGTGATGAACTCTTTCTGGTTTATAGAAGGCTGGGTGCTGAATGCGTTGGCATCCAGTAACGTGTTTTCATTTAGGGATTTTTCTCTGCATACAGTTGTTTCTGATGGAATAGATTCAGGTGATAATACATCCTGTGTGGAGACAGACTGAGTAACATGTTCTGAAAACACTGTCAAGTATCCAGTTCCAACAGAAGTTGCTTCAGGAATTGACCCAGTTTGAGGTGAAGCCTGATGGGCACTAGATCCAGAAAACATGGAAAATAAACTCTTGCCCGGTGGGTCTTTCGGTGCAGCAGAACCTGACAAAGATGTGTCAGGTGTAGATGAAGTTGGGGCAGGTTGTGGACCAGATCCAGAAAACAATGAAAATATGCCTTTACTAGTAGAACCACTATTTAAAGAAGCTCCAGAAAAAAATCCACTAAGAAGAGATCTAGCCTCTGTCTGATTCTGCTGAGAGTCAGATACACCAAACATTGATGATGACCTTTTACCTTGAGGTTCATCTTTATTAGGTACAGACCCAGAAAGCAAATTACTTATAGACAATCCAAATAAACCACCAGACTGCTTAGGTTGAGGCTCTGGTTTAACCTGTCTTATTGTCTTTGGCTGGTTTAAAAGAGAACCAACACTGGAGTCTGGTGGAAATCCCTCCGACCTCTTTTCTGGTTCCTGAGTTTGGTTAGGTTGGTGTGCAGCAATGCCCTGAACAGCATCTTCCCCAGACTTGTATAAAGTCTGCTGATGAAGTTCTTTATGTTGTAAATTGTGTAGTGCTTCATGTTGAGCACACTCTATGTTTTTATTTGTACTACTCTTTCCAATGAATCCTTCCTGTTGTTGTTCTGCAGTTTTCTTTAGCTGTGACTGTGATGTTTCTGAAGGTTGCTGCTGACATGGTAGATGCTCTGCATTGAACATATTACCAATAGATCCCGAATTTTTTAGAAAACCTACACTCTCCCTATTACATTTTGCACTCTCAGCAGACTTCTCTGCGATTTCTGAAGAGTTTGAAGGATTTGGCTTGGGCTCTTCCATCCCAACTGCCGATTTTAAAAAACTTAAGAAACCGACCTGGGATTTAGCTGATCTTTCCTGTGGTGCATTTGACTTTGGGCTAACGGTTACAGAAGCGTCATGCTTGCAGAAACTATTATCCGGGCTTGAACGAAGAGTGTCTTGTTCACCCGGTAGCATATCCGCCTGGCTGGACTTGACAGTTGTTTGAAAATTTGCAGTGGAAAACTGTGCACGTTGTCGTGTCAACTTAGGCTGCTTAGAAAGCACAGAGGACACTGCTGACTCATTTACTGAACCATCATCAGTAACAAAAGTCATTAATCTGCTTGTGGTGGAAGAAGGTGAAACTGCAACATCATTTAATGATGAGTGTTCTGGAGTCTGACAAAAAAGGGGCTCGCCCTTGCTGACCTCTGCCTTAAAACACTGCAGGTCAGATGACAAAATATGTTTTGCCTGCTGATGCTCAGATGTAACCTCCCGACCCTGTTCAGACTCCTCAAAGTGTGCAGCATCTTCACAAAGTCCAACAGGCTTTGTGGAAGCGCTAGATGGACTTGCCACTGTACTTGGCTTGAAGGGAGTAGCATTTTTTCTCAATGCTGATTCTGAAGATGAATTAATTAGATCTTTGAAATCTGAGACAAAGGAAAAAATTCTCTTTGCTGGCTCACTTTGTCTCTCTTTTACGGGAGGCATTTTTCTTCTCCATTCGTCTTCTGATACGTCATCGATATGTCTTACTTTTATCTCATTCAAACAACACCTCTGTTGAGAAAGGAAACTATAATTACAAATATCATGTGAAGAGGATTCAGAGATTGGCACTGATGAGTGTGAAACAGATTCCTTTTGAAAAAGGACCGCATTTTCCATCTCACTATTCCAGTAAGCACTCATATCATGCACTCCCGGATCAAAAGCTTCAAAGTATGGATTCTGTAAAGTGCGTTCCTGTTGATATTGTGGGCTAGTGTCTATTCTGACTTTATTTATTCTATACATAGTAAAGTCCAGAGGCTCCTCCTTCTGTGCCAAAAGATAATCTTCAAATAAACTGGAGAACTGTTCCAGATTCGGGTTCATAATTTGATTCCCTTCATTGAAGTCTTCAGAAAGGTCATGAGGAGCATTAATTAGCAGAGCATCTCCTTGATTTTGCCCAGGTAACCACAAAAGCTCAGTCTCACTGTTAAGTGGAATTTTGAAACCACAAACTATAACCATTTCATTCTGCAACCATGCACTGGGCGGTTCGGATAACTGTCCGCATTCCAAATATTCATCTTCAGGAGTAAATAGATATACATACTGGCCGGAAACATCCGTCAGTAAAGCATAAACGTACGTCTCATCCTTAAATACAAAATATCCATGATTACCATCTTCAAGCAGCCCCCACATCCCCTGCTCCAATAGACCGAGCCATTGCTGGTACCATTCTGACTCATCAAGATGTACATCATCGATATCTTCATAACCAGCAGAAGAACTCAAATCAATTACGCAGTCTGTGGCATCTTTGAAGTTGCCATTAAATAATGATTTGCGTACTTCTTGACATCTGCTGAAACGTAAAGATCCTCCTGTTAGCTCAGGGCTCCTAGCCTGCCACCTTTCAAAGCCACCCTGGCGATACGAGACACCATTTAAGCTGTAAGCACCATCGCTGAAGGAATTCCGGCTGCTAATCGGACCAACAAGCATGGCATTTGTATTTGTTGTGCTTAAGTTAAGTGCAGTCTCAAAATCAGAATAGTAATACCCAATCTTGTCCCATCTCAAGTAATATAGGTCCTCGATATTGGCAAAGCTATTCCATGCGTGGTCATTCTGAGATGAAATACTATTTTCTGATTGGTAGCACCAACCCTGATCTTGGTCACTTCCTGTGTCTTCCTTTACTTTTGTGTGAGTAAAGTAGTGATTAGATTCCGCATTGACACCACTCTGCGAATATTTTCCCATTGATACCTTATCTGATGCCTGAATATATTCCCCATTGTCTTGAGAAATGCAGTAAGCTCTGTTAGCAATTGTATCTGAACTATCATTCCCACTGAGCATCTGCCACTGCATACGTTCCTGGTTCCACCGCTGGTCGTAATCAGTAACAGGGTTTAACTCTTCGCTTTCAGAGGATGAAAATTCATTGTACGGACTACACAGAAGAGGCGAGCCATTTCCTGGAGAGTGACCTTCTTGAAGACAATGCTGAGGTGAGAAAAACGCAGCAGACAGTGGAGACCTGTATCTAAAAATATCGAGATTTTCTGAAGTGCAAGATGCCTCCCCATGAAGACTTCGATGAGGATTCTGACTGTGAAGATGCTGTGTTAAAAAGCCAGGATGGTTTGTCAAATAAAATGCCAGACTATTTTGGGATGCAGCAGAGCCGGCAGAGGTCCTTAAATCCAAACACTCTGTATTAGAGAACACTGACATGTTCTCCATATCTGGCTCGAGTATTATGCAATCAAAGTCTTTTCTCTTGTTTTCACATTCTGAAGGACCTTCATTACTAAACCTATCTTCTGTATTTGACAATAATTTTTCTGTTTCACAGGAGCTGTTATTTTCATGTGAAGTTTGATTGAAGAGCCCAGCGAAAAACCCCTGTTTTAGAGATGTTTTTTTCACTGTCTCAGGAAGATGTTGCTGCACACAAGCTTGGGATCCTTGAATCCGTCGTCTTATAAGACTGTCTGGATTCCCTTGATATTTCATTTGATCTGCAGGAGTATTATTTACTAACACTTCCTCAGGAGATCTGGTTAACTTGCTAAACATTCCAGACAAGCTATTTGTTTTGTTTGATGGAGCCAATAGAAGAGGGGAATTAAGATGTTTCCTTATCACATCTGGTGATTTTGCTTGTGGTTGACTTGTTGGGGTTTTTGATGCCATCTCTTGTTGAGGGGATACATTCTCCACAGAGCCTATTTTAAAAAGACTAGAAACTAGACCCCTTGACTGGCTGGCTCGTGGTGATGCGCCTTCAGTCTGAACATTTAGTTGTCGCACTGACATATTCTGTCCATTAGCTTGCAACTGAATTAACTGATCAACAGAGTGAATTTGTTGCCCCTGTATTGTGGAGTGCTGAGATACTGTTTCATTGTTTGAAGAAGGAAACTTAAGCAGCCCAGATAGAAATCTACCCGACTGGCTAAGTGTCTCTTTAAGTGACTTCTGATTATCACAAAACATAGTGGGTCCACCTTTCTGTTGCTGGGTAAACTGACTGATAAAGGAGGGCTGCGATTGCTGTGACACAGACACATTTTCTGAAGCAAAATGACACAGACCAGACAGCAGCCCATCTGATGAAGGGGGCATTGGACTTTGTGACTGAGCAATATTTGGTCCATTTTCTTGTTCCTGACTTGGAATATCTTGGACTGGTTCTGTCTGGTGTCGAGTTGGATTTGGGTCATTAGATTCATCATCTAAGGCAACTAATTTTAACTGTCTAAAAAGGTGGCCTTCTTGATGTACTGGTTGCTGAGACAGATTACCACTTTGACCTGGGATCTGGGAGCAGATTTCATGCTGGTGGTTTAGAAGTGTTATATTTGGAGGTTGACAGACTTGATTTTGACTTTGGAGATTATTACTGTTGCTCTGCTCTAAAATATGGGAACCTAGTGGTCCTGACTGCTGCTGCATTATGGGTGTCTGGTCATTTGAAGACACATCATCTAAAGAAGCAAATCTGAAGGGCTCAGAGAGAAGAACACCTGGCTGAAAAGGATGTGCCGCAGTTTGCTGTGAGGGAAGTCTGTTATCGTCTGATAAATCCAAAGTCTTAGTTTGTTGTGTTTGATGCCTTGATTGAGATGATCTGTTACAACTTGGTGGTACTTTGCATTGCAGTGGGTCAGTGTGGTTTTTCCCTGATACATTCTCAGAGTGCGTTGCACCTTCCTGGGATGAATTTTGATTTTGGCCACTTGTATCGTTTTGATTCATGCTCCCAGCTGGCCGACTGTTCGTTTGTATTTGTTGTTTTTCGTTTTTGTCGGAGGAGCCTAATTTGAAAAGCCCCGATAGCAGTCCTCCCGGCCGAGACTGACTGCTCGATGAAGTAATATTTAAAAGGCCCGATATTAAACCCTGTGGCTGAGCTCGAGGCATTTGTTCATTAACTTTTGACATAATTTTGTCATCAGCTTTCCCATCGTGTGGATCTCCGGTTGGGGGTAAATGCTGCTGCTGATCACAAAGAACGTTTTGTGTTTGAAGGGTTGAAATAGAAACAGTGTGACCATCCTGCGACTGACTTTGCTGTCCTCCTTGCGGAACATTCATATCCTCATTAGAGTTTGTCTTAAAGAGGGTAGAAAACCAAGATGTCTCGGGATTAGCCTTAGACTGTCTTTCTGGAAAAGCAGAATGTGCTTTAGGAGAATCCGAATCCATTAAGTGCATTTTCCTAATAATTTCAGGGATATTACTTTCTATTTGTTCCCGATCTTGAAAGACACTTTTGGAGCCGTTTAGCTCCGCCTCTGCCTTTTCATCCATGTCTTTTCCGTGCAGGAGATCAGAACCACTGCTTCCTTTCTGATTTCTTCTTTCATTGTCGGGTACCTCACATGAATCCTGATGCCGCATATCTGGAGAACTAACTTTTATGGTAACAGCATCGGCAGAATTTTCAGAAGAGTCACTCAGTCTAAGTTTGTTTTCTTCAGAGGATTTTGATACATCATCTTCTGAGAAGAGCTTCATGGAACTTATCTTCTCAAGTACGGAGCTGACAGCAGACAATGACTGGTTTGCAGTGAACTGCAGGCCTTTATCAGTGTGGTCATCCTGAGAAGTTTCGCCATCTGGTCTTGTGTTTTGGTTGCCATCATGTGCAGTTTCTTTTGTATCCAATGACTGAAAAGGTAACAGGGACTGTAAGGAAAACCTCCTTCTGGGTGCAGGCTCATGGGCAGGGGAAACAACAGCAACTGGCGTTGTGGTGGTGGGCTTAGGAATAAAAGAAAAGAACTTGGAGATACCAGATTCAGTGGAAATTGGGACTCCAGCCTCAGGTGCCTCCTCGGCTGCCTCCACCTTTTCCACAGAAACAGGCTTAGAACCAGAGCTAACCTTTTCAGAGATGGAGTTAAACAAGGAGCTTACAGCATTCTTTACCCCGGCTAGGCCTTCCTCATTTGACATATCAGCTTTTTTTGGTTTCATTACAGTAGGAATGAGATCATTAACCTTTTCCGATGCCTCACTCTGGTCTTCAACGTCACTTTTTGTGTTTGCTTCCGATGACTGCCTCAATTTCGTTGACCTTGGCAGAGATCCATATCTGCTGATCTCTTCCTCTTTCTCTGCTAGGTACTCAGACACGGTGTCCACTAGACACTGCAGCTCATCCATGGGGTCAACATACTCATCACTTGGCTCTTCTACAGGAGACAGTATGGTCCCAGGGATCCATCCTCTGACTTTCCCATTAACTTTCTTCTCATGGTAAACCTGAAGCTTATCGGCACAATTTCTATGGAGGACGGTGTACTGGTTCAAGTTATAGTATTTTCCATTTTCTGAACAGACAGCTTCTGCTAAAGAAGCAATCTCCTCCAGATCCTCTTCAGATCCCCAAGAATTTTGCTGCTCATCCAAGTCCTCAGAGTCAGACTCAGTCACCATCCCTCGTCCTTCTTCAGATGCCTCAAAACTTTCCAGAGTGTCATCCATCTTATTTCTCTCCCTCATTTTGGTCTTGTGGAGACTCTTTTTATATGGCCGCATCATCTGTTTCTGCTCCATTTCAGCCACTCGCCTTAGCATTTTCTCTACTCTATTTTGTTGCAGGCTCTGAGCAGAGCGAGGAACGGAGAAGTCAGTGAGAAAAGAGTCACATCTCCCTGCATCCCTGTGGCCTTTCAAATTATGATCTTGCAGTTTCTTTTTATGGCATTTATTCAAGGTGCCGTAATCCTCAAGGTAGGAGATGTGCTCTGGGCTATTGTAGGCGCTCCCCCCTATAGCTCCAGTCATGTTCACAGTGCCGCTATTGCACCAATCGGCACATAGTTGCTCCTCTTCTTTCTGTTGCTCATTCCTCCTTTTTACTTGGTATTTACTCTCCCAATCCTCTACACCCATCCCAGTATCCACAGGAATAATCCTGACCCTACCTCTACTGTTTGGAGTTCTATCGGTGTGAGGGGGAAGTAAAGAGGGTGAAAAAAGAAAAAAAAAACAAAGAAAGAAAGAAGCAAACAGTAAAAGAGATTCACAGCAAAATGAGATATTCAGCAACATACAAATGGATGTATAAAACTGGTAATATGCAAAAAACATCTTTATCATTTTACACGACAGAAATACAAACCAGTAATGTCATTTCAATGTTAAATTTATAATATTTGCATATTTTATTTATTTATACTTATTATGTAATTTTCACTTGCCCAACAGAAGACAAATAAGCCACAGCATGCATTATTAGGTCAGCCTAATTCATTTTATCACTATGATGTGTGAATTTATTTCCAATCTCCACAATGCAGGAACCGAAAGGGAATTCTAAAGCGAATTTTTTTTGGTAATTTTTGTAATTAAAAAATTAGTGATTCAAAACAGAAAACTAAACTTTTATTTTTTTTGACCAAGTGGATGTTTTACTAGGTAAACAATGACATTTTTCTACCAGCGACATTTTTAGCATCATTAAAGTAGACAATGCTAAAGTGATGCAAGGGGGGGGAGTCGGGGGGAGTTGCATTCCTGTCACATGGACGAGATAAATACTTCCACTTACTACAATATTCCCAAAAATAAAAACACAAACTATAATCCTTTTTTCTATCTATGTAGAACTGAATTTCATACCAAGCTGCAAATAAAGGTGACATCCTTAATTTGCAATCCAGTCCAATATATAAACTTCAGTTACTAATATCAAAGGAAGTATTTGCAATTAAAATGAAACATTATAATGAAAAAAACGATTATGTAAGTCTTATGCACTTCCAGTGAGCATCCAGAGGGGGCAGCACTGCACACATATCCTCCTGGTGCATACCTGGCGCCGGGGTGCTCCCTGCCGTCCATATCATAGCTTTGCATGGATTCTGTGCACGACTCCCGGGATTCGGCCTGCCGGGCCAGCAGAGACCCCAAGGGATACTGGTGCACGGAGGAATTGGGCTGTGCTGTGCTGTGGTATCGGGGGGGCAGGCTGCTGCTGGTCTCACTGCGGTAGTCACTGTCCCGGTCATCCACCGCACTGTCATGGTCATCAAGGGCTGCGGGACAACACACGGAAGTGGAGACGGGAGGGAGAGCGGTACCGCCATTAACGTGTAAATACTGGATTAAAATGACTGTAAGCCCATTGAACAGCTGGCAGTATGACTGGACACTGGCAAGAAGGTTACAGCTGAAGGCCAGGGTCTATGAGATAAAGACCACGATAAAATCGCACTCTGCAAATGGATGTAAAAATATCAGTGTACTCATAAGCACTGTAGCGCATGCTTAATTCATGCTTTCCTCAGACACAAGCGAAGTAAATTTCTGATGAAATTCTGATGCATTAATTCCATAAGCGGTCAGAGAGAGTAGAACAAAAAACTGTCTGAAAATATACTTGACCCAATGCGTTTTCAGTCTTTATCCTCAGGGACAAGCCCAGGTATGATTTACACTCGACGACGCACATCGTGCACAAGGTAACACATGTACAATACAAATGTCACTGAAACAAATGCACACAAAAGCACATATTGTTAAAAACAACCACAACTAAAGACAAAGACACACACAAGTTCATATCTCATACCACACTTTAAAACTGGGATATAATTTCAGATAAATAATGAGCCCTTTACATTCATTGAAACTATCGGTTTTAGGGGGATACTTCGGTGAGGATGGAGAAAAAAAATTAAAAATCCGAAAAACATCTCCCCTCAACACAATTTATAAAATCCAAAAACAGTTCACATACACACTACTCAAACAGCACACACAGTAAAACACACGTACAAAGACAGATGAGCAAACATTCAAGTTGAACATGTAAAACATCATCCTCGCTCCATAATTTACCGATCCCTACAACTTGAGGGTCAGTGTACTATGAGGTACCGGCTAGGAGGAAGTGCAGGGTGGGGGTACACATGCTCAATTCGGCCAGTAGTTCAAATATTCATGCACAGACGTGAGGATTCTTACCCCATAAAAAGACATGGTTTAGGCAGTGGAAATGAATATGGAAATAACGGTACACTGAATGGGGGGCCTTCATGATAATATAAAACACACAATATATACAGTTGTGACAATTTAGTTTTTATCTTCTTTCGTTTGAAAAATTGTAGAAATGTTAGTTACTAAAACAAATTTCCTCTAAAACATAAACTCACTACACCATAGCATGCACCAGGTGACAGATTCTTTAATGTGCCTGCAACCTTTCTCGATCTTTCAATATTTCAAAAAAGGATTAACTGAGCAGGAAATGTATAACCCAAGATTTTCAGTACCCTGAAAACAATGTTGAATAATGACTTACGAACATTTCAAGTTACGAGTGGCCGTTCAGAACATAACTCGTTCGTAAGTAGAGGAGCGTCCGTACTACTGAGCATGCAAGTAATTACAAAGAAAAGCTGAACCAAATATAAACACATCGTGGTCTTCAAGTTAGTACCTCTCATTAAAATATACAAATTCCTAATTAAGCCAACTTGTCTTCTATCCCTGCTGCCTGAGGCAGCCAGTGTACAGCAGTGTTTGCCAACCCAGTCCTCAGGGACCTAGAGGCAGTCCACATTTTGCTTCCTCCCAGGTACCGGCACACCTGAGTCCAGAAGAAATTGTAGGATTTGAGCATTAGGGCAGGTTACGTCCAAAGAAATACGAGACCCACAACCAAATGAACCAAGCTGAGGGAAGGGGCTATGAAATGTGTATGAAAGTATGGGACAAATCACTAAAAGAGGAATCATCAACCTGTCCATACACAGACAAATGAGCCTACATTTTTAAATACCATGTCCGTGGTATTTAAATTTCTGACATAATTGACCAAGGTATTGATCCTGTAAATGGATTTAGTACAATAATCTTTCAGGGGGACTGAAACAAAGAACATAAGGTGGCTGAAGATACCATAAATAGGGTCTAGAACCACCTATGCCGGAACCAAACAATCAAGAACACCAAATACCTAGTACACACGTGATAGTTATCTTGCTCATTTGACTTCCTCTGCTGGGATCCCCTTTGGGTCTGGTTAGGGTTAGGGCTTCCTCTGCTGCCCCCTAGAGGATGGGCTCCCCCTTTGGGTCTGGTTAGGGTTAGGGCTTCCTCTGCTGCCCCCTAGAGGATGGGCTCCCCCTTTGGGTCTGGTTAG
>JAABNY020000119.1:27068937-27079043 GCA_015164015.2 Brevimyrus niger
GCTAACACTACTGCTTAATTAGCTAGCTTGTTAGCTTCCTCAGAGTCTTGATCATTGCTACTGTAGTTAGCAAAAAAGAACAACTTTTTTACACTACAAAAGCATCACTGTGCAAAGATTCTGCACTACAAAACAGTTTCCCATAAAGTATATAAATAGCCCAAAGAACATAATGCGGTCAGCTGATCCAGCTGTACAGTAAGTATATAATTAATATTCCTTTATGAATTTTAATTAACCTCCCCCTGTCATCTTTTGTTTGGAAAATTTGCATACTGCAGCTGATACCTTGTTTGTCTACATTTAGCATGTGAATACAAAAGCACACAACCAGCAGTAGGTGTATCGTTACCTTTAAGGAAGATTAAGGAAGATTTTGCCCCCAAAAATCAATTCTGACGTTATAGTTCGATGCAGCTGAATCGCGCACTTAATAATCAATCCATCACAATGCATCGATGTGTCTTTTCACCCATAATAAACATATCCATCCATTTTCTATTCAATTCACCGGCATCACTGGACAATCGCTAGCATAACAATTACAGGTCTCCTCAAGGAAACAGAAACCATGCAAGACAAGTCAATCCAGCTAGTAAATAAGTATTAGACTAGAATGCAATTGTGTTTCTATTTATAAGCTATAAAATCATTTGCTTACAAACACTTCCTATTTTACACTACTCTGGTCTCCAAAGAACAGAAAACAGAACAGAACAAGGGGGCAGGAACTTCAAAGGGGTAAAGATGAAACGTTAGGCTGAATGAATGACTTCAATAACATGCAGTCAAAGCAGCCAGAGTCATTGAACCAAAAAGCCTTTCCGGGACCTGTAACCTTTCAATGGTGAGCACCAGAATCTGCGCCCACGTTCACAGGGATCTGTCAATGGGGATATCAAAACAATACAACGTGTCTGTAATAGATGACAGGCCGGTCCCCGACTCATCATTGCATCTTAGAACAATACACTATATATTAAAGGGCAGGTTTTGGGGTGTCGGAGGGGCAGGGACACCCTGGCAGATTCAGGGGGCATAGTAATTTATAGGGACCCTTGTAAACAAAAACTATAATTTATGTTTGGGGAACATAATACCTCCGCCTGGCAAATCCCATCTACCATGGGGGACCTATAATCCTTCAGATTACAAGGGGCAACCCTAGTGGATGATATTTTTTCAGGGGGTGCAGAATTTCTATCCTTGTCCCTGACGAGGGGTCCAACCTGCTTGACCAAGGTGCATTCAGTTGACACTATTACAATAAATCGGGCAAATTATGTTGGTGTAACCTAATGGGCGAGTCAAAGACATGGTTATCGTCTATAATCTGACAGATGTCTGTTCACTCAGAATGTAATGGGAAATTGGATGCCGCACAATATTACCAACCAATACAAAACAGAGAAGGAAGCATTATATTAAAACCACAGCAAGACTCAGGAATTTATTGGGATCAAAAACATACCATAACTGATTGCTATATATTGTGGGGGCTCATTTGTTTCAGTGCAAGGGAAGTGCATATACCGAAAGGTAACTCAAAGTGCATATACCGAAAGGTAACTCAACGTGCATATATCAAAAGGTAACTCAAAGTGCATATACCGAAAGGTAACTCAAAGTGCATATACCGAAAGGTAACTCAAAGTGCGAGTCCAGCAGAAGGCGGTGGGGCGTGGGGTTCTTGGTGCCATAGATCTCATCTGCCTTCATTAGCACCTCGGAATCGAGAAAGGTCCACTCGCCAGGGCCTTCCTAAAAGAACAAACAAAGGGGAAAACCCAAAGACAAAAGCGGCAGAATGTGACAGGGGTTGGCAGAGATGGAGAGTCAGACTGAGGCGGCGAAAGGCAAGGAGCTGGAGATGTGACGAGAGGTTGGAGATGAGGCAGGTCAGGGCTCCCACATGCAGCACTTCGCATTTTAAAATTCCTCCATCAAACAGAAAACACAGATTAAGTATTTTTCTTTTAGAATACATAGCAGACCAATTTGTCCGCCCTTTCCTTTCTTTAGTAATACCAAAGTCAAACTCCATACGTTTCTATACTTCATAAGAAACCTGGCAAATATACAAAGGCACAGCCATAAGTGCAAAAAAGAGAAGCACGCATCAGATATGACAAAAGTCGACAATAAGAGAAATAACAGTAAAGAACAGAAGGGGGCAGTTACGTATTAAGAGTAATATTAAAGGTTTCATGAAAATCTCAGTGATGACATTCCATATCTGTGTAATAAGGGCTTAACCCCCCCCCCCAGCCTACTACTAGCTGACTGGATGTATAAAGCCTGCAGGCACAGGTATGATTGGCCCCTTACCTCGTCTGACTGATGGATGCTCTTCAGGGGGATCAACGCTGTACCCACCATGGTGTCCCAGATCAGTCCCTTGTTCCATACTTCCACAATCAGGCAGAGGTCTAGCCGGTTAATCTCACTGCAGTGCAGTGACAGGTTAGAAGATATCAGTAATTATAACCAACGTTACATTCTTACTATGGATACAGGATAACAGAAAGAACAGGGTGGATCAATATTTCATTCACTATTTCTACTCTTTCCCCCGACTAATATGAAATGTGAGCCTGGGATCTTGGGCCAGAGGATCAAATGCCCAACTTCTACCACACACAAAGTTTTGCCCAGTGTCATACAAAAACAACAGATCCTGCAAAGGAAACATGCACGGATTATCGCATTTAACATGTAGCCCAGCTGGTAAAGCTGTGGTCCTGCCCCATGTGTGGCATATCAGCATACA
Organism: Brevimyrus niger; assembly: GCA_015164015.2. NCBI lineage: Eukaryota > Metazoa > Chordata > Actinopteri > Osteoglossiformes > Mormyridae > Brevimyrus > Brevimyrus niger. The sequence goes on from JAABNY020000119.1 coordinate 27,071,708, forward strand.
GCATAAAGGGCTGCCGCCCGCATGCATCATCACATGACAGGCGTGGATGGAGATTCTGCATATTCGTGTTTTGGGCATCTAGTAATATGAAGCTTCCCGGGCTGCACGAAAGTGGAATGAATGGCTAAAAACAAAAGCTTCAATTAAAGGTGGCTGGTATTTAACAAACACTTGCAACACAAGATGAATTGGCTCAAGCAAATGGATATACAAAATACAAGCTGTTTGAGGGACTTGGGGAGATTTTTCATTTTAGTAAACAGTTTAAGAAAAAAAAAAAATCCAAAAATCAGATACAAGATCCAAGCATGCAATTGAATGTCACACACAAAAGATTCAACTAAATACAAAAAAACATTTTACATTGCTATTCATATTAAAATTTCCAGTGCAAAATTATCACAAAGTATCAATTAACTGGTTAAATTCTTGTATGCTATATACTAAAACGATAAAGATTTGTAATAATTCATATCATCCAACACCAAAAATGACATTTTAGAGGTGGACTAAGTAGACAATATAATTTCTTTAAACATATAACATCTTGGATTGCGCTCATAAGGTTCATTATGTTGAAAATTATCATCTGAACTGGACTGAACTGCCAATAAACTGTAAAGAACACAAAAATTTTAAATCTGTTATTAATGAGCCATGATTGTCACATCAGGAAAAACAGGAAAAAATATCCATCCCCAAGAGAAGCTTTGATCTGCTGTTGAAAACAACAACACATGCTCCATTTGCCGAGATATATTTTAGATTTTTCTCCTTTTTTGAGCACTCATTAACTAATATGTGTGTGTGTGTGTGTGTGTCTATATACACACCCACAAACACACACACACACACACACACACAAACACACACACACAGATTACTTTTTTTTATAACATATCAAGCTGTCAATTAAGCAATTAATTGTTAGGCTCTTTCCAGTGTTTTCCAGAATCTCCGGCTTTTATACACACCAAAAGAAAGAATTAATACACTAAGAAAAGACATACAAAACAAAACAAACATTTTTTTTTTTTACATAAACTGTAGAAGTGCACTTAAAAATAGTTTAGTATAAGTACACTTAAAAAGTCATTTGGCTGCATACCACACAGTCTACGGCAAATTTGCAAAAATAATCATAATAATTATCTTCAGACCCTCCAGTCTCTCACACTTCTCACAAAGCAAAACCAATTCAATCTGAAACATCATTCATACATAATCAACTAAAGTGGCTGAACATTCTTTGTCACCCAAAAACTGTCTGAAATCATTTCTCACCAACAGCTCCTGGCATCAGGTGCCAGAGTGTACCTTGTTCTGCTAATCACCGTGTTCAGGGAATCATACCCACCACAGAACACTACCTTCCTTTGTTTTAAGCCTTTTGGAAAGCACTGAGACGACATGTGCCACGCCAAGCCGAGATATCGCTTTAATTGCAAGGATAACCTTTTATCTTCCTAGGAATCCCTACACTGACCTACTCTGAGCAGCAGGTGAGACTCAGCTGACAAGTTCTGAGGTTCAGAAGGTCTTTTTTTTTTAACCTGAACACCACCTTCTCTCTAAAACCCATTTAGTAAAAAAAAAAAAAAAAAAAAAAAACATGATTTTAAGAAAAATCAGGTGTATAACTACCTTTGATCATGAAATACAAGTGAGCTTTCCATATTTTATTATTACATACACATCAGATTGTTAGCTTCAAATCCTCGGAGCACAACATAAGACAATTACAAACAACAAAAAGTCATTTGCTGTTCATGGCACAGACATCAGGAATTCTCGTCAAAGCCACCTATTATTCACATTCTAAAAGGATAATCAGAGGATGTAAGAATGTTGCTTTAAAAAAGCATTTCTAAAAGATCCCAAAGCCCAACATTACAGAGAAGGACTGGTCCTTACTGGTTTATTTGCTGTGTGTTGATCTTTATCCAAAGAAACATGTGACGGCCTCCACAATGGAATGAATAATCAACGTATGAGTCAATACCTATAAAACAAAGCTTAACGAACTTGCGTCACCTGGCTATCTACACAAGAAACAACAATGACAGACAAATGACCTTACAGAAAAAAGATATGGGATGTGAATAACCTAAGAAAAACTCAGCTGCAAGATGTTGCATAAATAAATGAAGACAGATGTGTCAAATTCAACCTGTTGACACCTTTCCAGGAAGACACAAAGGGAATATTCTATATGTACATAACCCAGGATGGGCAACCAACACATTGTAGGGCACACTCACACCATTCACACATGCATGCACACCTATGGGCAATTTCACAACTCCAATTAACCTCAGCGTGTTTTTGGACTGTGGGAGGAAACCCCGCAATGACACGGGAAGAGCATACAAACTCCACGCACATCAAGTCATGAGGTTCAACCCAGGTCCTAGAAGTGCTAACCGTTGAACCACAGAAGTCCTCATAAAAAAAATTAAAAAAACTTTCCTTACCATCATGGGAGAAATTGATTTCAGGATGAGCCTTTGTACATTTACTCATAACTCAGTATGACAAGAAGCCCACCTGGGCCCAGAGGGTTATCAAAAATGCATGATGGCAGTGAGAATGAATCATTCACACTCTGAGGACGGCGAGTGGCCCATCCAATCGCACAAATATTCATGGGGTCCAAGTGCATGGAAAAGCCATTTATCCAGCAACCCTGGAGCACTTTATGCGACTTGTCTTAATGTAATTAGATTCACCAGATCCATGCCTGTTCTTTCATGTGTCACCACTGACTGGACTGGGCTGGACTGGACTGGACTGGACTGGACTGGACTGGACTGGACTGGACTGGGGTGAACTGACATGGCTTAATTGCTCCATGATAAATTTAGTCAAGCTGAGGTCACCCACGATTCATTTTGCTGAAGAAAAAATAGCACAGTCTAAAAAAAATATTATTAAAAGGTACCTACCACACTCTCCCCACCTCTTTAAGAAAGAAACTTAATTAAGTTCTCCCACAATAATTTTTTCTGAGTTCCCCACAATACATTTTGCAAAGTGGCTATAAGACTGCTACCAATTAAATAAGCCCAAACAACAAAAATAAATCGATACAAACTTTATTATAAAATATTCAGAAAATTGTCTTGAGCCCCACACTCTTAGGACCACTGATCTGTACAATGCCCCTGGGAAGTTTGCAAAAAAGATCTACGGAATGTTTACATGGCATATTGGGGTGTTCACAAGAAAATGACTGCGGGCTCCATTTTCGCTCTCAGCTGCCTCTGCGTTGCTCTCAACTGAGTGTGTGCGTGCGTGTGTGTGTGTCTGTGTGCGTGCGTGTGTGTCTGTGTGCGTGCGTGTGTGTGCATGTATCTGAAAAAGAGAGTGTTAAACCATGTTTGACCATTCAAAACCTCCAAGATAAAATTTTGCAGCATCAATCCATAAACACAGTACTACTTTCAAACTCCTAAGTGAATAACAAGGGTGCATAGCAAGGTTATAGGATAGTATAAATCACATTCTTGCGCTCAACATTATCCCCAAGAAAATACATCTGACTGCAGTCACATGTACTTTCCCTTAATACCTATTGTACACATTTACAAAGATAAGTAAGCCACGCAAAAGGAAAACACTGACATAGCTCTCTGCTCTAATTATTGCTTTGCACAGCAAGCTGAAAAGCTATTAAATTATTTTTAAAAGGATAAACATCATTATTGATCAAGCGATAGAAGTTGGCCTGCGATGGCTCAGCATTCAGGGCAGGCGTGAAGCTGACTCTAAATAAGCATGGATTTCGTACCAGGAGGACAACAAAGGCTTAAAAAAAGCCCAACAATTTACCAGAGATATAAAACACAAAAGGTAATATTATTAGAATCAGTATCAAGAATATCATCGAGTTGCTCATTTTCAAGTCACAGTAAAAGTGTGGTTAATTATTGTATTAATGAATGAATTTGGTGTTATATTTGCATTTAAATAAAAATAATGCTGCTTTTATCAATATGGTTCATAAACAATGCCAAAGAAATGTACTCAAAGCAAATAAAATAACGCGACACCATATATGGGATAACTGGTGTTGTCCTATAGAGAATGATTATATGTATGCATGCATGTGTCCTGCAATGGACTGACAGCCCATTCAGGGTTTTACTCCAGCCTTCTGCTGCCTGGACAGGCTCCACCCCCACGCTCTCCTGTGGCTAATTCTATGACAGAAATGTATAGTCAAACAACCATTATTATCGAAAGGTTCAGAACGGGCTAGTTTTAGAAAACGACGACGGCGTATGCTGAACAATCTCATTCAAGACCAAGACGCATATGACAGAATTTGTTTACTTAGGCTGAGCTTCCCGTGAGAAAGAACCTTTAAATTGCAGACTCCCACCACCTGCTTCGGTGCACAGATAGCAAGGCTCTCATTATTTGGGTCAATCCATTATTTTGCCTTGTTTACAGTGTCCCGGGAGACAATGCGCCAACCCAAGAACAATGACATATGCCCCTTATGGAACATACACAGCATTGCACCGTTCTGATCAGAAACTCCCTGACAGGGAGACCCACTGAACACTTTAGGGACAACTTTCTCCATGCAGAGCAGAAAGTCTATGGGGCTCATGATACAGGGCAAAAACCAGGTAGGAATCAGCTTAAACAGAACTGAAAACATTGCAGTTGGTATGACTTCCAAACGTAACTACTACTACTACAACTACTACTAATATTAATAATAATAATAATAATAATACACAATAAAGAAAGGTAAAAACAAAAAGACCGTGAAAGCATGAAGTGGTGCATGAGGGGTATGTCCGTCTACTTACAACATGAAGTCCTGCTCCCAGCATGGCTGGTCTCCCCGAACTGCGATGGTCGTACTTTTGACATTTTGAACCTTCAGAGTCACATAGGCATTGAACTTATCTGCAAATGAAGATAAAAGAAAAACACATCCAGTCTGTCAAATTAACAATCACGCAGGCAGCTCCAGGCCTTGAATTACTGCACGCCCTCCTACCCTGGGCATGAGACTTGAAACACTGCTGAGAGGGTTCTGAACATAATTATGAAAACCAAAAAAGGATTTTTTTCCCCCAGAAGTAACCGTCGTCAAATAACATTTTTGGGTTTGTTTGGATGGAAATTGAGCAATTAAAGGTATTGTTTGCCTTTTGAGCGGGCTGGCAGTACAATCTAAAGTGTGACTCATCCTCAGTCAATCAGAAACGTTCAAAAGTAGCACAAAGAACAACCATCAGAACTGGGTTTATGCTGCAATGCATCAGTATGAAAAATGCAAAGTTGCCATTTCCGAAAAAAAATTTTTGGGAAAAGTACCAAAGTCAATTTTCATGGCAGAAGCTACTGCCGAAAGCAACATGTAACCTGGAATCAGAGAAAATGGTCAATCAGATTCAGCAGCCCTGGGGTTGAGGGTCTTGCTCAACCTCCCAAGAGAAACATGGTTACTCTGCCAGGATTCAAGCCCACAAGACACACAAACAAGTTCATTTCACGGTTTGCATGGTCTTTATAAGCCTGAACAGTATGGAAGACGTCAGGTATATAGCCAGTACATCAATGGAAGTGAGACCCAGCAGCGCAGACAGGAGCCTAAAAAAGGGCTTCCCAGAACATTACCGCAAACACTGCGTCTTTAAGGGTATTATTTTCTGGAACCCAGGGACTGGCCAACATACTCTGTTAAGGCTTTTCTTATCGAGCAATTACTCCTTCAAAACAGCTTAAGTTTCCATTACAACTTACGCTGAAAATGGATGTCAAGTGCTAGGTCCTCGACTGCAGAGCACTTTGGCGTCGCAGGATGAAAGACTATCAATTACTTCATGCCTTAATCATTGGAGTCATGTAAAAACGGCCTGTGGAGTCATGCTGTCAGTCTCCAGTCCCGCAGCAGCCTTTGCGTCCACTCTGAGTGCTCGGTGCACGGTGCAAATCCCATCTCCATGTAATGCCCCTACACCCATTACACACGGCATTACTTTGGACTCATTTTAACAAAAAATACCTATGCGTGAATTAAAAGGTTATTCAGAGGATGGGGAAAACTAGTAAGTTAAGCAGCAGTAAAACTTAAGCAGCAGTAATTCACTAAAACAGTACTGTTCGGTGATATATTTGTGCGGACTTATTAAACTTATTAAAATACGGCTTACCCCAGAGCCCATGACTGACATTAGTACAAATACTGACACACATTCAATGGGCAGCCCAGAAATATGTTGCAGCCTTATGATTATGTTTTAAACTCCATGATTTTGACACGCCTGCTTAGTATGTGGATGATGAGCGTTGCGGAGGATCGCACTTCAGATGTCGAGTTTGACGTTTGCTCAGGACTGATCGCGGCAGCATAAGGAAGAGACAGCTGGAACAGCAGCAATTCACTGTCAAATAATTACAGGAAAGAAAAAAAAACAGTAAAGCTGTGTATTGGGACGAAGTGTGTTTGCATGAATGGCTGCACACCTGCGCTGTCTGAACACCGGGGGGGGGGGGGGCTTTGTAATGTCGCTCCCACCTACAGCGGTATTCTTTGTTTTTACTGCAATGTATATTCAATTCCTCAGTTGCTCTTCATCGCAAAAACAGACTTCACAAAGCTGTCTTGTTAATATTCAAATCAATGTCTATTGGAGAACAAACGATGCCTTTCAACAAGACATCAATACGAGCCATAGAGAGACTGTAGCTGCACTATCCACTTCAGTCATAAGGGATAAGTATGTTATCATAATGGTAATTATGCACATTTATATGATCCCTTCTTTCAGAAGTTATCATGGTGCCATCCATTAATATTAGTGCCGCAGACTGCATTATATCTCCCATCCATCTTCTAACCACTTACCCTGGTCAGGGTTACAGGGATTAAAACACACTGCCATCTGCTAAGCCACTAAAATTCTCATAAATACTACGCGGATTTCTCAAGAAACCAGACAAAGACAGATACGGTGGATCCTTGGGTTACGAGTAACGTGGTGTATGAGTGTTCTGCAAGAAGAGCAAAGATTTTTTATAAATTTTTAGACTTCAAAACCGATCAAGATCTTGCAATGCGAGTATTACGTATACACTTTGTCTGCCGCGTGATCACTACTGGGTCGATGGTTCTTCTCTCTCTGTTTCGCTGCGGGATTGTGGGTAATCGTGACCCATGCTCGGTCTCGGTGCGTGCCTCACTCGTATAGTCAAAATTTAGTAGAAAAGCACCACCCGAATCGTAGCAGTGCCAACGATGAATCTGTTTAACGACAATGCAATGTCCACATTTCCGCGAAATCAAAAAGGAAACAAACGCAGCTGTCATTGG
>JAABNY020000119.1:27079143-27090492 GCA_015164015.2 Brevimyrus niger
TGAGCCAACAGATAGCAGTGATTCCGTTATTTAAAGTGAAAATCAACAAACTGTCTACAAAATAACCCTCCTCTTCTGCTCTCTCGTCTCCCTAACACCATCCACGATTCTTTTCAAAGGCAAAGTGTACATTAAGTAAAATACATATAAAACAAATGTATATTTTGTATTAATCATTTTTATACAAATATTTTAGGGTTGTGGACAAATCATCTGAGTTTCCATTATTTTTTATGGAAAAATTTGCTTTGATATACGAATACTTTGGATTACAAGCACGTTTCCTTAACGAATTACGCTCACAAACCAAGGTACCACTGTATGTGTAACTTGCATGCAGGCAAAAAGTCTGCAACAAGGCTAACAGGATACCTCATTTGTGAGGGGAAAAAAATCTAGTAATACTTGAAGAAGCAGCCTCTGTTAAACTCACTGGATTCCAGCTGTGCAGAGAGAGAGAAATGATAGACGTAGTACTGTCTTAACGCACATTTACACGCTCTAATCACGCCTTCTGAAAGACAAGTCACAGACAGAACATTTTGTCCTTGTAATGTGCAGAGAATTGCTCAGCATTTAACATTCAAAGTTTGTGTTCACTAAACAAGCTACTAAATGCCCAGTTTTGAAAAATTTTATTTAATTTATTATCCTACTTCCTATTATCCTAGGTAAATCAAGAATAATAAAGCTGAAAATCAGATTAAAACAAATGGTAAGTTTCCCATGCTATATACATTTTTTTATCAAATTTGTATGCTTACAAAACAGGCAATTTAATGCAGTTGCTGCCCCACACATGTACAACAAAAGAAATAGCTATACATGTATACAGGGCCTTGCAAACCAGGTTTAGATGGTTTAGATGAGATTAGCCTCCCATGAACTACAGCATGTGTGGCAGGGATTAAGAAGCAGATGACACAACCAGTGCTTTCATTTCCTTCATCAGAGCGAACAACCCAGATGTTTGCAAAGTGTTCACATTGTCCATGTACAAACACAAAACATCACACACACACATACACACACACATCATCTATACATATAGATATATGTATATGTGTGTGTGTGTGTGTGTGTGTGTGTGTGTGTGTGTGTGTGTGTGTGTGTGTCTGTGACATCTAGATACGCACAAAATTTTATTTGTTTCTTTATTAAATTATTTCCCCCACTGTTCCTAATATCAATATATGGTTCCGGCCCAACTCTGATGATAAAATTTGTCAAGTGGGCGGAGGGGCCACAATTGAAGAAACAATCCTCCCCTCCGCATCGGCAGCCCTGTCTAGTAGGAGTTCATGTCCTGCTCCCAATAACATAAACACTTCATTGACCAGGTGAAAACAGCACTATTGTGACGTCATGAAATTATTCACATTGAAAGAATCTATACTTTATTATGGATCCGCGACTCCCTATTTCAGTAGTAGAGAACATGGGATATAAACAGGATTTTGCTCATGACAGTTATGATGTAGCCTTATTTAAAAAAAAAAAAAAACTTTTATTTTACATATTTCTTTTGTGCAGATGGTGTTATAAGTGCAGGATAAGGTGTTTTATTCAGATAGATTAACAGACACATTGCCTTTGGATTACTAACTGTGTTTGCAGTTTTAATAATCAACTTCAGAACAAAATTCTGTGTTCTCTGCCATACCAAAATTGCACCAAACCAGGAAACCAAGGTGTATATTGAACCGTGAATTTTGTGTGCCATTACACGCCTAAAACACAGGGAGAACATGCACCTTCCATGCCCTTGCAGAGTGTTCCAGGGATTTAATTGCATTACCCACTGACCTACCATCTAATACACCATCTAATTAACTACCGAACCATTTCATACCAAAGCCTTTTCACTCCTCCTTATAAATCAGTTTCTCATAACACCTAAATGTACTTCATTCACCCAATAGAACAGCAGGTGGCGTAAAAGAGCAGATAAGATCATTAAATGTCGTACCCTTAAGAGAGACAAATAGCCAGTACCGGGCATTTCAGGTCCAGAAGCTACAACTGCAGCCCAAGAATTTGTTTCTTGTTGCACCAGTTGAGCATAAAGAGTCACAGTCAGACTCAAATGGTTAGTAGAAACAAAATCTTGGTCTGGAGCTGTAACTTTTGGGCCTTAAATGCCAAACACCCCAAAAAACATCATGTGTTCGATTGTACAAGCCACTATACTAATGTAAACGTTCAAAACTGAAGCTGCATAATTAAATGTTTTTTTTACTCTTTGAATACAAGCAACATATATAAAACAGATAATTCAATGAAATTACATACTGTAGGTACAGTAGTTTCTTGAGTAAGTACTGAAGATAGTGGACTGTAAAATGTAAGTACTGTATAGCCCACATTTACTATTAAACTGGAACTAAAAACAGCAGACAGCCTTCTGAGTGCAGATTCTTGAATACAGACATGTGTCTACAGAGAGGAGAAATTCGGATGTGTCCAACCTTGACAAAGCACCTGTCCAATTTCCCAATGGTATCAAGAATGGAAATAAATTATGAAAGCATCCAATTAAACACACACACCTGGCAAGATCCCTGAATCATAACTGAAAGGCAGACAAACTTAGCTGTTTGACTAGTCATGCATGTGCAGACAGGAGTGTATGTAACTTTTCCCTGGAAAGCAAACTTTGCGATCGGCGCAAATAGTTTCACCAGCTTGATAAATTACGAAAAACACTTCCAGCTAAAAACGCAAAAGCGTTCCGTTAAAATCGTATAGTCAAAATGCTAGTGACAGACAAGAAGTGCAGAGCAGTGTAACAAAACTAAAGACTAAAGCAATGGAGTAAAAAAAGAGTAACCGTGATCCTGGGGGTCAATGTATCATTAACTTTCCAGCAGTGGGGGGGGGAGTCATAATCAGTCCCCTGCATTGTGCACAGACAGAGACAATAACAGCACTCCAGGTGCCCGGAGAGATCAGCTAGCGTCTCTATGGTAACGATCTGATGGATCATTCTTCCACGACCCATCTCCCCTAATAGCATGCGCACATCCCCACTGCCTGATGGACGAGGGAAGATAAGCATGCAGCGGTGGGGGGGAGGCGAGACTTCTGCAGGTCCCTCTATTTGAACCGTACTCCATTTCGTTACATAACCTTGTTAATCCGGACCGTTTCTGCTGCGCATGTACGTACCACACCTATAGCAATGCTTAAAGTCTTAATCATCAGCTTCTCCAGTCCACTCCTTGCGTGTGCGAGTGTGTGTCTGCGTGTATACGTACACATGCACACACGTTCGGAAGCCATTTTATTACACCTGCTCATTAATGTCAACAGCTTGCTCCGGCAAACAGAGAGTCGTGTGGTCAGAACTTAATGCGGAGAGGACACAGACGGGGTCAAGAGTCACAGATCACCGGAGCACGATTGCTGGTGACGGATGCAGTACTTCCAGCAAAGTAGAAACAGTCCATTACACACACTACAGGTTCTGGAGTTTGAAGAAAATCACACAATTAACAAAAATATCCAGTCAGTGGCAGTTCGGAGGGCAAAACACCAGTCAACAAGAGAGTTCAGAGAGGAATGGCCAGACTCAATGTCAGGAAGAGCAAAAATGTCATGGCCTGAACTCCAGAAGAAAAGTTTCTAACACCAAATTATTCCAATACATAAACATTGTCATGTTAAAAGCTTAAACAAATTCAGTTCCATGTCTACAGATTATTGTAAATAGATCTAAAGTCAATTTCAATGTAAATTGCACAGAACATCAATGGTAATTACACGTAGGGGCAGCATGGTGGCGCTGTGGTTAGCATGATCTCCTCACAGCTCTGGAAACTAGGGTTCAGGTCTGAATGCGTCTCCCCGTGTCACTGTCGGATGTTTTCCGGGTTCTGAGAGTTCCTCTCACAGTCCAATAACATGCCAAGACAAGGTGAAGCTGAAAATTGTCCATAGGTGTGAATGGTGTGTGTGTGTGTGTGTGTGTGTGTGTGTGTGTGTGTGTGTATGGTGTGTGCTCCCTGCAATGGGTTGGTGCCACATCCTGGGTTATTCCTTGCCTGGCAACCATTGCTTCCACAGGGCAAGCAAGAATGGTAAATGGTAGTTACAGTATATGCAAGGTAGAGAGTTCAGGTCCAGAAAGTAAAAATCCAGACCAAGATTCTGTTCCAACCAACCAGTAGTATAGTAGTACAAAGAATCACAGTCATGAAGTTTTCACCTGGTTGGTTGAAACAAAATCTCTGGGTTTTTAATTTTCTGAAGCTGAACTGTCCACCTCTCCTTATAAGCCAGCCAACCTGTTCAAAGATCTGTCGTTCGAGGATAAGCCGGCTACGAGTCCAAGTCACTGCACCTAAAACAGAGCTCTGTACCATTGAGCACATGGTTACAATGGAATGTTTAACTCCATTAAACAAGTTTACATGTGTGCCACTTTCAGTTGACAGCTGGCCAGTGTGTGTCAGTCATTTTGCCAGGCGGAGAACGTCAACCACCTAAAATAAACTTTAAGCAGACAATCCCTGTCTGCTGAGGTGGGCATCCATTATTGATGGCTGTTGACTCTAAAATAAAACAAATAATACAAACAGGGCTAGTCGGAGAGCAGGCGCTGCTGAATTCACACAGCATTAGGGCATCCATAAGGCCCTTCCAAGGCCCCAAGGGTATCCAGGTAACAGGTGAAATGCTTCCCTTTCCTCTCAAAGGCAGACCCTTACATATTCACGATAGCCCAAAGGCAGCCTGGATACAAAGCAGCTGTTTTTTTCAAGCGACAGTATGAGATTTTAGTAACGCGTGACAAAAAAAAAACAATAATGCACAACAGCAGCTGCGTGAGGAATGCTTGATACAGATCATCTGCCTTATACCTAAAGTTTGCCTTTATGAGTAAACAACGGCGACTTCAGAAGCAGGAAAACAAAAAACACTTTCGCCAACACATTTGCGAGCCCCTGTACTGTAGATAAATGCATTCAAACCTCTCTATGCGTCACTTATTCATGGCTTCAGGTTTCTTTGGCCTCCGGATGGTTCCCATCAGTCAATCCATTCATCCATCCAACAAGGTTTTTAAGTACAGGGTTACAGGGAGACCCGAAGTCTATCCTGAGTAGCATGAGGGTCATTGGACAGCATGCCGGACCAGCTCATCATTGCAGGGCACAGACTCACTCGCTGGAGCCAAATGACAGAGGCCAACTTGTTCAACTGCAGGTCTCTGGCAGCAGCAGAACCATGGAGGTGTATTAAACAGAAGCAACACTTTCTGGCATGTTAAATTCAAAACACCGTAGCGCATACATTACAAAATAAGTCTACCCTATCAGTTTTGTTTCTCAAGTCTACAGATCCATAAATTCTTGACCTGATTTAAAAATAAACAGACGAGAATAATGATGAGTTCAAACTGCACTTAAAAATAGGGCTGCATACAAGTTCAGCGTTACGACCGGTGCGGCGAGCAGGCGATGGAGCGAGAGCAGCCAGGTCAACAGACCAGAAACGGGGTTTATTGTGCAGACAGGTAGCACGGACACTAACACACGATAAACGTCAATGACTGATCTGAGGGAAACTAACAGAGACGCGGACTGAATACACCGGACAAGGCAAAACAACGAGAAACAGGCGATCACAATCAGGAATTAACATGAGGTAATGAGGGGGCGTGGCACACATGAGGAGCAGACGGCGCTGGGCGTGACATTCAGATCCTGGTATCCTCATGCCAGCAAAGCAAACATGAAAATGATCACGCCATCACATAAAACAAGAAAACCTCTGGTCACACACTGAAGGACAACAGGTGGCATGCTGCTTAATAGCATTATAAAAACCCATAAAATATACATTATTTATGTGATGGAAAAACAATAGTCATATATAAAATGAACAAAACAAATACGTATGGCTGGATTAGTTGTATTTCTGCTGGATTACATAAATAGAGAACATATTTAGTATTTCACATTGATGGTACGTGATGCGAGAAACGCAGTTAGGAGGAGGCTAAACCCTCCCCATTCCTCACAGGCTTGTTCACATTAATCTACGATACCATGTCACAATGGTGAAAAGTGAATTACTCCCATGTTACTGTCATTATACAAACATCCAGCAAACATCCTGGAACCTTTACATTCATTGCTGAACCCTGCCTGTTTGCGCTAGTGTATAGTGGATAATGTGGATAATAATGGTAATAAGAACAGTGAAATCAATGTAAGAGAGACAATCATCTATTGAAAAACAAATCAACGCCCTATATATCATCTCACACTTAAGTTCCCTAAAAAAACACCTAATTCAAAAGCCAGACCTGTGCAGGCAGGTTTTGCCCCCTGCTCCCAGTTTGCGTCTCAACTTTTATTGTATTTGACTCTCCCTGCCGCCCCCTGGAGGACGGGCCCCCCCTTTGAGTCTGGTCCCTCCCAAGGTTTCTTCCTTCTAGGGAGTTTTTCCTTGCCACTGTCGCCTATGACTTACTCACTGGGGACTTTGGGTGGGGATGCTGTAAAGCGCTTTGGGACGATGTAATGTTGTGATAATGCGCTATACAAAAATAAATTTGTTGTTGTTGTTGTAAAAAGTTGGAGCTTCCAAGATAACACTCTAGGCCAGGGGTGCCAAACTCCATTCCTGGAGGACCGCAGCCCCGCAGCTCTTTCCCTGCTCCACCATAAATGATTAAGCTCAAGAGCCGTGTGGTAATTAGCACAAGGAGTTGAATCAGGTGTGCGGGGAAACCCAAAAATGCAGGACTGGACTTGGGCACCCCTGCTCTAGGCTCTTTTTTGACCATCTAATGCAAAAACAAAACATTTTTCTCGTAGCAATCCGTGCTCTCGAATTGATCATTCGTGCTCTCTAGTTAGTAAGTTGTGCAATCAAATTGGTGATTAATTCAATGGAAAGAATGACTAACTCCAGCGCACAAATTAGTAACTCAAACGCACAAATTACCAAGTCGAGAGCACAAATTAGTAACTCAAGCACATAAATTGATATTACGAGGGAACGGAAATCGAAAGAACGAATTGCTAATGCAAGTGAACGAATAACTAACCGAAGTGCAAAAATTAAAAAACTCAAGTGCATGAATTACCAATACGAGACCACGAATTATCACGAGATCATTTTGCTTTCCACCATGACACTTGTGCGGGTGTGAAATCGTTTGCTATTTTGACGACGTGCGAGCATAGCAGCGGAGGATACAATGGCTGTACGACTCCCTTCTGCACCGTATTGCCGCATACATCTGGGGTGGGGGACCAGCAGTGTTGCCCATACTGACAACACTCTGGTCCGTTTGATTTCATATTACAGTTATTGCCATAGTCACATGACCTTTCACCACTGCGTCTGAGTGCTTAACTTTGTCATCACGTGTATTTAAGTAACCGAGCGACATGTTTCTATTAACCCTAGGATGTAATAAAACCCTTCATCCCTCAAAAAAATCTATTGCTGAGGATATACACCAAGAACCCTTGATAAGTGGCCCAGGAAAAAAAAATCACAGGAATCTGTAATTATCTCCTGTTAGGTTAAAGGCAGAACTGATCACAAGAATGAGTTGTGAATACACACTGTAATATACCATTGTAATAGAATGCAAGTCAAAACTGTAACATAAACCCATAATGTATATGTCAACAAAAGTGAATCACTTTACACCAAAAATGGGATCCATCTCATCAGTAGTAATAAGAAGTTCTTCTGACAGAAATTATTAAACCAGGTTTAAACCTAATTGAATGAGAAGCTGTTTTTAGTAGGGATGGGCCGATCCACATTTTTTCAGTTCCGATACGATACCGATACAGATTTCGATACAAAAACTCTTTTTGCTTTATCATACTTTATATATTAATTATTAAGCTAATTAATACAGATAGAAAAAACAGCATTAGTGTTCCATTTGAATGCCACAAAAACACATGTAAAATGGGAAAGAGCTATCGTACGATTGATTATACAAATAGATTTATCACGAAATAGGAGCTGCCTTTTTAGAGATTTCCAAAAACTAAATAAGTAAATATAGGACGTGGATCGGTCACGCATGGCCGAAACCCGATCCGTCAAATAGGTCTGGATCGGCGCTGATACCGATCCGAATATCGGATCAGTGCATCTCTAGTTTTTTAGTAAACCTTTTGCTTTTTTATACAATTAAATTTTAAGGTGAAATATTCTAATACACTAGTAAAAAATAACAGATTTAGAATCTGACACCCAGAAACAAAAGCTGACACATAATCCTTGTGTAAATATAGGCTTCACCTGCTAATATAACTAACCCTGAGCAGCACAAAACCTGACCGTGAAACTAAAGAAATAACCTCCCAAACAAACATGAAAAGTCACACGAGTTCATTCAGCCAGGGCAAACACACCTTCCCAGCAGTCAGGCCACTTCATAAGGAAGAATCACTGGAGTTGAGAAATGTCCTTCGTGTATAGTAGGTATAGATATCTAGATATAATGAGGGCTAAGAATTACCAAAGCCCAAATCTGTTTTACAGATAAACCCAGATATTCCGCCCGGTGGAGTAACGGTTTTAATATTGTTGGTTTTCAGTTTTGCCAGGTTTAATAAAGTGCAATGGCAAGATAAAATGAGCATAAACATTCGACAAACGTGTGTTAAAAAGGTTCAGGAAGTATACACCCAACCAGATCATTAATGAATAATAACAAAAGGGGCATAATGGAGAAAAGGCGAGTCTACACTAATACTGTGACGCACTGGTACCTCAAGAGTCAATGTCAAATTTCACCATATATTTCAGTCTGTACCTGCCATTTGTTGTTATGTTTGTAATAATTATCAGCTGGGAGGGGAAAAAAGAAGGAAAAAAAATCAAGTCACTTTGCAATACTTTTGCATGATATTTCAATACTTCTGCATTACCATTAGGGATATCCAAGCTATTGAAAGTCCTATTGATTGTATCATATATAAAACAGTTTTGCTACTCATTTTTTTATGGTATCAATTCTGCAGCCTGCACTTCTGGGTCAATGTGACCCCTGAGGCTCGTAGACCACCAATGACCATGTCTAGACCTGAGTGCAGTCTCAGTCTCACACATGGGGCATGCCAGATGACTCCTTCACAAGTATCAGAACTTTCATCACTGCACTTAACCGACAGAGTGCAGAAGGAGTGGCATCTGGAAATTCTTGCATACGTGCATTTTTCCTCTGGGTAAAAACATTTATTGCAGTCAGTTAAACATTTCCACATTAAGAAAATGATCTGCGATTGTTTTTACCTGTGGCTTGTGGTTTTCTAATACAATCTTGTGAGGTTGTGTTGATTAGTGATGATCATTCAGATACAAAGTTTTAGAGTCATGCAGTTGTTACACGTTTTGGTGCTTTGAGATACAAGATAAATATGAAAATAATATGCATCTATTCTATTACGCATTGTAACGTTAATGTAAAGTAACCTCTAATTTTAATACTGTTTAATGATTTACTGTTGGTGGATATCTCTGAACAAGATAACAATGTGATTACAATGTGTGCTACTGTACTTAATACATTGCTTTGGTAATGCGGTGCAAAGTTTTTCTTTTTAAAAATATACAATAGTGACATGAGTTTACAAAAGGTTTTCACTGCATTCAAAACTGATATTGAAATATTTTTTTTCTTGAAATGCACAACACCATTGAAAATACCATTGAAAATGGAATGAAATATCAATCCTTGTCTTTGACACTTTTCTCGTAGTTTGAATTTTTGGTATAGTAACAAGACTAGTTACCATTAATAACTGCACTTTGTCCATTCAAAGTACAAAGGGTAGGGTTAACTAAATGACACAAAGCAGTCATGTCTAGTAAAGTGTGCTTTAAGCATTAGTTTGTCATTAGTTTGGAGGATAATTTAAATTTGAGATCGTGCCATTTTTTACAGATTTATTAAACATTGCAAAGAATCTTTATTAAAGTATTCTGCAGATCCCTAAACACATGTTGAAGCTTGAATACCTGGCTCCAACACCACAGTAAAGTTGGCTTTTTATGTACATCTCCTGATGTAATATATTTCAACAAAAGTAACTAACATCCATTTGGTTTTCAGACTTTTTTATGGGTGAATATTAATTCATATTTCTATATTTGCATGTGCGATAGTAAATTCTATTTACTACCAATTCTTTAGTTTAAAGGTACCCTAAGTTTTAGGTGAAATGAAGAGAGGCAACCCTATTACCAGGACCACATCAGCCCCAAAAGCAAACAAAGAGTCTTTAACATCCATACCAGATTATCTGCTGTACACTTCATCATGCGCTTTGGACATTCTCGTCATTGTCTGTACAGATTTGTACAAAATCAATAAACTGATAAGAAATAAGATTTGAAATACAGAATGTGCTGGTTTTTGTCTAATATCAAAACTTACCAAAAGTCTTTTTTGTATAATAAATTTCACCTGCTAGTTCAGATGTAAACTAGTTCACTAAATAAAATTTAAACTTTCAGCTCCATGACTATTGCATGACAAGATTTGCACAGCTCTGAAACTGTTCTAAAAACCACCACACCTTGTTGCATTGCTTAAACAATAGAGGAAATCCAAATAAGCTGGGTGAAGCAATAAAAACAAGAACACGACAGCTTAAAGAATCAAATCTAAAACTTTAGAGCAAACAATGGAAGATTTAGGCAGCAGGCAATCTAAGTGGTATGTCCTATATTTCCTGCAAGCTATTAGCACATAGTTCTGACTGCAAAGATTAACAGTCTCTCATTTGGAGATAAAACGGTATTGGGTTTCACAATACAGCAATCTGCAAACTACTTCTACTAAACAGGACAGTGAAAATGTAGCTGGAAATGAGCTCAAAAAAATTGTAACCTTGAGAAGGTAACGGTGGAGCTATTCCATTCAGCCATGACCATTCATCTAATACAAGGTGAGGGTTAGCCTGAAGTCTATCCTGGGAAGGGCAGGGCATGCGCTCGCATACAATCACATACCATAGGAAGGTAATGCAACAGGGTCAAACCTGTATGGTACGGGCTGGAACATGGAGCAGCTAGAGGAAGCCCATGCGAACACGAGGAGGACATGCAAACTCTGCACGCCAATGGGGGGTGAGAATAGTGCCACCTACCTAATACACAAATCTGGGAATTCACAGTCGCACTACTTTAATTATAGAAGACTAATGGATACAGGTATTAGAAAGATGGACCCTAAACAACTTAAAACTAGCTCCAGGAGTTTATGTTTGCCCGCAACTCATAAGATAAGGCTAGTCTCCTAAGTTCAAAAGGCCAACTGCCTACTCCAAGATTCTCCGAACATCATACAAAACAGAACTT
>JAABNY020000119.1:27181603-27199931 GCA_015164015.2 Brevimyrus niger
CAACACTGCACACGTTTTCCTTTCTAAAAGAACGGAAATTTATTTAACAAATGATTGCATTTTTTTCTTCGTTTTCTATGAGTCATCAAAGTGAACTTGTCATATAATCAATAAATTTACTCTAGTTGAAATATGTGCGATCGTGTGAAACTGTGCGACTCACCTCCAGCATCAAATGTTTATTTCTGCTGGAAGACAGATCGCGCCAACACTTAAAAGGAAACGATCAACCGGAAACTATGTGCCAGTTGCATCAGAAATGCAGGTGTTTTTTTCATAAATGTAGTTTTAACAGAGAAATTAAAATAAACACGAAGAAAAATGTTATAATTTTGGTGAGTTCACAATATAATAATTTTCATTCCGTTACACGGGCACTCCCAGGAAGCCGCCGGTGCAGGCAGGAACGAGGGAAAGACGGAAAGCGCTTCCTACCTGCGTACATTAAGAGACTTCAATTTATAATTTATGACCACGAATGATCCAGCGTCAAACCGCATAAGAAATGTTGCACTCTTCAGGAGACATGCCCGTTTTGAGAAAGTATCCAGTAGCATGAACAAGGCATCTCATTAACAAAATAACATTAAAACAAATTGCCACGTCGTATTGGCTTTATAGCTTCATAGCAGGGGTGTCAGTTTAGCTCTTTCCCCGTTCCACCACAGATAATTCAGCTCAACAGCTATGTGGTAATTAGCACAGAAAGTTGAATTTGGTGTGTTAAACGAGGGGAAACCCAAAAATGTGCAGGGCTCTGGCCCCCCCAGGACTGGAGTCTGACACCTGCGCTTTATAACGTTCATAGAAAGCTGCATATGCGCACCTAGCAAGTGTGAAGTGAGTGCTCTACATGCAATAAGTGGCTTTCAGGTAAATGCTGAGAGGGGGCATGCGAGGGGAGTTAGTGAGAAAAGGCAGGCTGACGGAAACGGTGCCACAGGCACATCTGCATGGTAACAGAAACTGCCAAAACATCCATCAATGGAATGACAGATGCTGAGTCATGTTTCATAAACCGCGTGAATGTTTGACGCGACTGTTCTCGCCATCAATGGCTAGTGGAGCGTCAGGCCTATGCAGGTACACACTTTATTCACAGCAATCTGATATTGTCCTTTATTTATCAGACGGTTTGTACAACATCGAAAACTTTGGTAAGGCTGAATCTGATTACAATATACAATGGCTGTGATTTATAATCTTTGTGATTCTTTAGATTTGTCATTAGGAATACCATTTAAAAAAGTTTTCCAGAGAAATTACACGACTTTGCATTTCACAGTAAAAAACATTCCGTAACAGCAGAATGACCAATATCTGAAACAAGTTAAAAGAACCATTTCTCCATTTTAACTTGAAGACTTGCTGCTTTCAAGAAAGTGTACTGAGACTATTTCACAAATATTTATACAATGTTTACAATTTGTGGACATTATAGAAAATTATATACTACAACTATATATCTACATCATAAGCAACATATATCAAATGTGGGGGGGGGGAGATAAAACGGCTGCTGCAAGGCAAGAGAAACATTGGAATGTTGTCCAAAAGTCAAAAGTAATGCCTTTGAAGCATATTTATTAAAAGAATTTTAAAAAAATGAATACAAAATGCAGAAAAATTACCAACTGTGATATAAACGATCGCATTATTCAGCCTGCCGTGCGGGTGTGTGCATTGCCTTAATGAAATTCCTCTTTTGAAGGCAAATGAAAGGGCAGTGTAAAGTCACAATGGATATCTCCATAATAATCTCAAAATAAGGTCATTAACTCCCACTGGCAAGTCACTAACCAAAAGGCACTTCAGCAACTTTTCTTAAAAAAAAAAAAAATTAAAATTGTTGGTGTGAGATCAACCCACAGACAGAATGACCCCAAGAAAGGTACTCCAAGCATGTTCAAGCAAAAGCACCTGTTTATGTGCTTAAAGGTCCTTAAAGCTGGAAGATGGATGGATGGATGGATAGATGGATGGATAAAATGAAAGCATGAAAACGCTGCTCGCCGTTTCCTTTATTGCCTTAACTGAAGCCGTCGTTCCATTCCATTACTTTGTTATATTCCTGAATCTTCTGTTTAATGTGAGAGAGTTTATTTTTCAGGTATTCACATCGCTCTTTCTTCTCCAGGAATGTAGGATCCTATCAAAAAGCAACACAAACATCAGTCGAGTCAATCAGCTACGTCCATCACATCATGTGTTCAGATATACGGAGGCAGTTCAACGTCACAACGAACAATCCAAATCAGTTCTGGTTATAAAGCCAGACCGTGCCACCATTACTCCACACTGCTTCTTCCTGGGATCTGATATATACTAAAAATGTACATGCATCTTCCAGAGAAGAACCAATTATGGAGGGATGCCAGGGATATTACACAGATTTCTGTGAAACAGTTGCATAAACTAAAATAGAACAAATCACATTTTAGTTGTAGACCTGAAGCATGAGGGGGAAAAAAAATACAATCCAACACTACATGTCTGATTTTATATCTACATAAGAACTGCAAGCTAAATCAAATTTCCCCTTTTTTAAAAAAAATAAAAAATTAAAAATTGAATTGTGACAAATGTCAATTTGCCTCTCTAAGGTAACACAGCCGGAATTCAGTAACGGATCAGGTTCATTTCAGCTCTGTGTCGGCTTAGAGGGGAATACACTACATTCCCTCCCATTCCCTCCCTGAGTTTCAAGTTTCAACAACCAGGAACTGAGAGCGAGGGCCTCAGAGGCCATAAACGCCGGGGTCCCGCAGGAACAAAGCCGTGATTGCTGTGAGAACACACCCGAGAGTCCCTCCCTCGCCCATCCAGTCTGGCTCTGCTCTATTGTCCCCCAACACAGAAAGCGCTGCCATTTGTGATGCTGCACATAGCCACCAAGATTTATGCAGAGTCTTCAGGACACAAGTTCTTTAGGTTCTGCTCCAACTGGGTGTCACGGATACTGGGCTGGGTGGACATTGACATTTCAACGCGCCGACGCAGGGAGGGCGGTCGGGTGCGGTGAATGGGCAGACGGCTACGTTTCAGCACTCACGTTTTTCTTCTTCCGATACTCCTGAAGGATTCTGCTAACGCGATCTCGTTCCTGAAAGGAAGGAGGCATATTTGGTCAGAGTCCGCATAGGGCTGGGCGATATGGCCTGACAATAAAATCTCAGATTTTTCTCACAATAAATCCGATTTTCAATTTTAATCGATTTTCCCCTCCCCTACTCAAGATCAAACTAGAGATGACAAAAATAGTTTTAAACCATTTATTTATTTTATTTATTTATTTTTTATTTTAGAGTTCAATCTGAAAAGCCAAAATAGATGCTTGTAAGTGAGACGGCAGACCACGCCAGTGTAAACACTTAGAAACTTGTAAAAACTTTTAGCATGTTAATGAATCCCGGCTTTTCCACAGTATGTATGGGTACCATGTCTTTTGCAATATACATCGCGACGGCGTTTGTTATCGTCTTCCCCCCCCGTGCCCCATTCTTATCATATGTCACACAGTTCGAAAACGTGTCAGGGATGGTTGCTTGCTTATTTTCGGATGTGTTGGTGCTGCGGGTATCTTCATTTCGCTGGGAGCCGCACTTCTCCCGCTCTGCTGCGTGCCTCTGCTTTAGGTACCGGAATGAATTTGTCGTGCTGCTTCCTTCGGTTGCAACAGTTTTTAAACAGGCTTTGCAACGAGGACTTTTTTGGTCTGTGTCCGACGGCGCAAAACCAAACCATTGGCATGTTTGTGAATCCTCTATGGCATTTGTGTGCCGCACTAATTTACCCGTGAAGAACGGTGCGTCGCTTTAGTTCCCCTTTTGGCGCTTGCGGGTACAATAAGTAATAAAATCGGTTTTCATAAAAACACACAGTCCTGAACTGTAAATTCGAGTCCACCTTTAAGTCTGCAACAAGGACTACAAAAAAAACGTTCAGCAAGCTACTTCACGACCAAAAACAGAATCGTTAAACCAAATAATAAAGAGGCTATTCTACATCAAGCAATTGAGGGAAAAAAACGTTCAGTTTATCAGGCAGCAAAAGTACTTCTAAAAAAAACTGCCACGGCGTGTGTGTGTGTGTGTGTTTTGGATTCAACAGCCGTTCACACGTAAGCATAAGGGGGTTGAAGAGGCACCTACCGTCTGATCGACAGCGTTCTGGGGCAGGTCACGCATCATCCCATCCAGCTCATCGAACTTCTTAAGGGTGGCGTTGACCTCCGCGTGCAGCTCTTTGTACTCCGCATACTGGTCGTTGAACACTGCCTTGTACTGGTCTCGCTCCTCATCTGTCCGAATACTGGGGTACTTCCTGCAATGGGAAGGACGTGGACGATAATCAGACAGGGAAATAAGGCTAAGGACTGAGATAATGGCTAAGAAACACAGTCTTAGGGACATTTTCGTCCGGTTAGTTACTTGCCAGCAAAGTACAGTTAAACAGAAGTGCAGAAAAAAAACAAAAAAAAAACATTTAAATCCAAGGGGATCCTAGTTGGGGATACTGGACAAAATAAGTAGACTCATGTTCCAAACAAAGGAAGTTTTGCATAATGATTTGCATTTGGATTGCATTGATTTTCACAAGAGGTGTGGTCTGGCTTTCAGTGCCGTCTGCTATCCCAGACCATTAAAAACCGGCAGGAAGAAAAGCATTTTGCTGAAGCAAACACTTACTGAATGTAGTCTGGCATGACTACCGGTTTGGGAATGTGTCCGGAAGGAATGTGTCCCCTTCGGATCTCTGGCTGCATCTCAACGGCAACTGGTTCCATCTCCACGGTGGCAAGATTATTGTGCCTAGACTCAGAGGCTCTGGAACCTGGGACAATCTACACGGCAACGGCATAGGGTACAAAAAAAAAAAAGGTAAGACGACATAAGGGCAGTCGCCTTGGGCATGATTTCAGCAGAACAAGAGTATAAATAACTGAACTGTGGGAACTACAGCTACATTAGGCAAAGTAATAAATGAACTTCCGGGTGTGTGGATATGACATATACCAGGGTTCTTAAAATCTGGACCTCAAATCCAAATCCAGGCCATGTTTTCAGTTCTCCCAGGTAGTTAGTTTAATAATTGCCGATTCTGATTGGTCAGAGGCTTCACACCTGACTGATAGAAAAAGGAAGCCTGGAAAACCAGCAGTGCTCCGACCTGGAGGACCATGATTTGAATAACCCTGGTATATACAGTTGACCCTTCTGCAGGGGTTCTGCCTGTCGGTAATTCGATACATCATGGGGTCAAGCATAAGTAATTTGCAAGTTTTGCAAAAGTCACATACAACACAGCCAGCATGACACCTTAAATATTTAGTATCTCATAAATGCGTGAAACATATAGCCACGGGAAAATGTAAGAGACCACTCTATATTTTTAAACAAATCCGCACGCTAAAATCCCAGTTTAATCACGATTCTGCTTGCAGGCGGCTACCCTGAGCAGCAGGTTGCTTCCAGGTTCACAATTTCGAAGACAGCAGTACAGAAGAATAAGGTGAAGCAGGAGACACTGGGAACGAGCAGAAACCAGTCAGGTAGAGGGCGGAAGCGACATTTTGTCAGAGACGACTGTTATCCGACAGTTTCTCATGAATCGTAGGATGACATCAAGTGACCTTCGAGAGGAATGGGAAACGTTAAGAGCAGGTGTGAAGTGCACTGATAGGACAGAAGCAGAACTAAAGTCCCATAAAGCAGGGAAGAAGCCCTTCATTAATGAGAAACGGGGAAGAACCAGGCTGCAGTTTACAAAAAAAAAAAACAAAAACACATTCAGACGCACAACCTTAAATTCAGAAATGAGTGGGAAAAAAAATTGCGTTGCAGTGTCTTAATTTCGCCCGTGGCTGCATGTCCAGCGTGGGTCTGGAGGATGCTGAGCACCTTTACGGCAGCCTCGTGCATGTCAGGCGTTTCTGATATCTTTTCGCGTCGCTCACTAAGGGGACCAGAAAGGCTTTCCAGATCCCGGGGGGGGGGGGGGGGGGGCTCTGCCCTAACCCTGACGATGCAGAAGGATCGGCTGTACATAGATTTCCAGTTATCAAGAGAAACTGAAGCTTATCTATATTTACAAGCTATGCCGAAAGCCTACATACATTTTCATTATAAATCATTCATCGCCACGCGACTCCAAGTTGTTTGTCGTACAAAATGCAACAATTAAGAGAGAGAGAGAGAGAGAGAGAGAGAAACATCAAATGTTTACCAAGGATCTTGAAGCAGAGCGGGCCGTCTTCAAACAGAAGAAGAAGAAAAAAAAGAAGAAGAGGTTAAACTGATTTACTGATGTTTCATAATAAAACATCTACAATTACTACATCATTGGCAAACCAGTGTGTGGACATTTCAACGCATATCAGGATATGGAGAGTCACTCCAAAATACACTGCAACTGAAATTATCGGCAAAGGGGATTTCATTCACAATTGCCGCAGAAGAGACTGAACTCATCCTTTGGTCGCTAAGCAACCAACTATACTAAGCAGGCTACCTATGGCAACCTCTATTTCGCAGTAAGCGACTCTTCCTTTGAGAATCGCCAGCATAACAGGTGGGGAGACTCTCTTACCTCGAGGCCTAGGCTCTCGCGAAGCCTGCGGGCAGCTTCATGCCGCCACAGCTTGAGGCACACGATGGCGCCGATCAAGTACACCAGCATGGTGACGAAGAGGAAGATGATGGCGGCGGTCTGTCCGGCCTCCGTGCGGCAGAAGGCCCCGTTGATCCCGTTGTTGAACACTGGATAGTAGCACAGGCCGCCGCGGATGGTGTCCCTCACGTACACGATCCCCGCCGCCATGTACAGGACGGCCAGCACCAGATTGATGACGAACTCTGTGAGCGGCCACCAGTTGGAGTCCAGCAGGATCGTGCGGTAATACATGGACATGCCGAGTACCAGCAGGATCACCGTGACGACCCAAGCCAGGCCGGCCACGACCAGGACGAAGGGCGTCTGCGGCCCGTTGTAGTAGGAGCCGCCGCTGCCGCCGTACGTGCTGAACATCTGCGACTGCGAGTAGCCGAACATGTTGAACCACTCGTTGTCCTTGTGCACGTATGCGCAGACGCAGGCGAAGACCGCCGCCCCCAGCAGCAGCTCCACGCAGCCCAGGATGCGCAGCAGACCCGGCCAGGACTTCATGTAGGCGTAGCGCATGTTGTACTCTTCCACTCGCTCGCTGTAGGTCAGCGCCGTCTGCTGCGTCCGGCCGTCCCAGGACTCGGGCGGCCCACTGTGCAGGAGGGCCAGCTGCTCTTTGTGAGTGCTGTAGCTGCCCCCCGATCCGCCGTACGGGTCCAGGAAGGAGTTGGGGGCCGAGGAGGTGTGCGGGGGGGAGCAGCGGACGCCCTTGCTGCTGCTGCTGCTGCCATTGGGCAGGTCGCCGGGGGCCGACTGCGGCTTGCCGCCGCCGCTGCTGCTGCGCATGCTGACCCGGAAGAAGTTCTTCCAGGAGTCGGGGATGAAGCGATGAACGGGTTTGATGTTGATGGCGTCCAACTCCGGTTCACTGTCGCTGGGCTCGAACTCGGGCCCCACGGGGGGATCCTCCGGGAGCGGAGGAGGGGGCAGGGGCTCAGAGCTCATGGCCAGGCTGGCGGCAAACTGACGCTGGAGGGGGGGAGGGTCATCTCTGCGCAGGGAGCCTATGGGAACCTGGTCATAGTGGGGAGCAGCTCTACCCCGGTTAAAGTGACCCGACAACCCTTCTTCGGAAGACATGGAGCGTGTCGAGCCCTAGGAGGTACGCGGAGAAAGCAAGCTCTGAGGATGGACGGGACAGAAGACGATGCTCCCATCAGTGCATTGATGGGCCGAAATGATCAAACACACACAACTGTACAGCACTTTCAAAGCTGTATGTCTATGGAGGCCCATTTCCACGAACGTGATGGGACAAAATTAAGACCCTGTAAGACGTTATAATGAGAAAGTTTCTCAAAATAACTTTCCATCTAAAAACAGTGACTCTAGTTTGACAAAACAATGAGAAACTTTCATGCAATAATGACTCAATACTACGCATCTCAAAATATTGAATCATAAATTTGAAAACGGTTCTCATATTTCATTTGGCTCAAAAATAAGACGCTGGTCCCCCCCCTCCCCCCAAAAAAAACCATCTAAAAGCCTGTGGTCATCTTATATTAATGAATTATAATTTATATGTCATTACAGACATACAACACTAAAATGCATAAATTATCTAGCTCCTGGTTAAAGGTGACTGCATGAACTAATGTAATCAATGTAACAGACATCTTAGCAATACATCATCGTATAAGCGTGATCCCACCCACTGACCATGATTGGCTGATATACAACTCTGCGGGGTTGGTCAGTGGGAATAATTATGCAGTTACCAGCATTGCTTTGCACTGTACCACGTGCATCTTTGAAAAGTAACATTAATGTCTATTTATGTTAATTGTAAACGTTGTAACTGTATTTGCCACATGGAATGCGTGTGTTTCATCAGTGTGTAGCTGAAAATGTTGCATTAATTGTTAGCCTCCCCGTCTGTGCTGCTGCTAGTATTAAACAGATATTGGCCATTAATAGAGGAATTTTAATAGATCCTTCATCTTCCTTATTAAAATGAGTCAACTACTCTCCATAATACATTTATTTGCCGTCTTTATGCGGGTCTGTTATATCAAAAATATTCTGGAGCTTGTAATATTGATATTATCTACCCAAGTTGAGTAAAATTATTTTTCTTTATAAAGATAAGATTTGGTATTCTAATTCTTTTTCCCCCCAAAAATAGTTACCAAAACAGTATTATAATACAGTAAACTACATTTTTTTAAAAAGTAACAATGAGAAACCAAGTCATTATTAAGATATTATTTCAAAAGAAGTTTCTCACAATGAGTTACAGATTTTTTTTCCCATCACACTGACAAACGTGCTTCCATGATACTCACACTCTCACACAATGGCGACACATAAACAAGGTCAACAACTGAAGCAGCAAAGGGGGGGTCCAGCAGCACAGAAACAGCAACACTGCTCTCACACAGTACAGGGCCTAGTTTACAAAGATTTGTGAAAGAAACATTTAAATCCAAAAAAAAAAAAAAATAGTGAAAACTACCTACTGAGAGACGTCTGAAGAGAATGGCTGAACTCAAAGTTAATGAGGTGGGCAGGACTAACACACATGCATTTCTGGCTTCAGAGCATGTTAATCACAGAAAAATGAACGTGTCAGACTACATACCTCATTCACATGTAGCAACTCAGCAAGGCCGTCATTCCCTGGCAGTCGGGCTACACAAACCTCACCTAAAGTTCGCACCCTACACGCAGGTCAAGGTCTGTCATGGAAATAGTACGGTCACTCAATTTTAATCCAACAAATTCTGAAAAGATGATTTTTCTATCATTTTTTATTTCGAGGCAGTCTATCATGCGAGTTAGACCACTCAGAGCTAGGAGCATTTAAAACACACATATCATATTATTAGGCATACAGCTACAAAGGCCAGGTATAACTTTTGGGGAGTACAAAAAAAAACTTTCAATCAACTTTCGCATGTCTAACTTTTTACAAGATCAGATTTGTGCATTTTTTAATTTATTTTGTTTATGAAAAAAAAACAATAAAGGGCTTGGAGTAACAAGTTATTTTTTCTAAATAATGAAATACAAATGAATGTGTATTATGGTACATAAAACACTGAGCTGCTACTTGTTTCCCTTCATAAGCTCAGCACCCCCCAAAAGTGTTTATTTTTAATACTGTTCTACACCTAAAAGAAGGCGGGGGGGGGTAATCTTTTCAGTCAATTTGTTAATTAGATAGTAAGTCATCTTTACCTGCTTTCAAAAGAAGTAAGAAAACATTGATAGGGGGATTTGTTTTCAACAAACCGAGTCATGTAGCTATAAAAATGTTACGCCTCACATGAAAATACAGAATGACTATTACCTGAGGGTTAATAAAATGTACTATATCTAAAAGGGAATTTTTTAAAAACTAATGATCTCTGAAATGTATATACAATTAACAATGTTGTAATTATAAAGTGGACAGTATTAATTATACTTTTACATATAATAATGATTAAATATCCAAAGTACAGTAACGCAATGTTACATTAATATAACCTTTTTCCCAATATATTACTGAAACTAGTACCACGACCACGTCCAGGATAAGCATTTTGTTGACAAATGGATATACGTAGCATTGAGATAACGTGTTTTAATAAGAGAAAGAGGTTTAACCAGCATACTTGGGATTCATTACAATCGAACATTTCCGCCTTCCACTGCTTTCAAGTTAAATACCCCAATACTAGGCATTCAAGTTAGCTATACATTAAATGTATTTTATATGTTAGACCAGTTTATGAAAATGTTGCGAATGGTTATTTTAAGGCAAAGTCGGTTTGTTCTGTGGCGTTGTACAGAAACGAATAACAAACTTCCTCTCACTTTTTTCCCAGGACAACATTTCCAATACCTGGTTCAGAACATTTACAAAGTCGCACTACTTTTTATACCTGCCGTTCCTATAGCGTCTTCAGTGACAGCCACACTATCATTCCGAATGAGCTTTCTTACCTTAATTTGGAAAAGGAACTTGTCCAGGAATTTCCATGCGCGTCTCCCAGCCAAGCGCTGGTTCAGCGGCTGCGAGTGAACAGGACCACGTGACCGGCCCATCCCGGCGGCGTTACGTCATCGCGCACCGATACGCGCTCACCTGGGAAATTTCATCTCCATCACCAGTGCAGTGAAGTGGGGCGGGTACAGGTGGCGGTAGTGACGAACACGGGACTGAAACGTATCGGTATGGTGACTAAAAAGTATCGACATGCGCTCCTATCCTGGACAAAACTAGGATGTTGTGAGTCTTTGATTATTACGTTCGTGTTTCTTTTAATATAGATTAGCGATACTTTATTTACCTGTGTGGGAAGATTGTTTTTTTTTTTTTGCTCTCCATCACCCATGAAGCAGTTGAGGTTAAGGTCCTTGCTCAAGGGTTTAATGGTCGGATTAGTCTACGGGCCACAGGATTTGAACCACTGACCTTCACACTTCTAACCTACTGAGCTATAGGCCTACACCGCCTTCTTAATGTAGCGACAGCATGCATTCTTTCAACATTTCAGTCATCCACATGACAGTCCTGTGGCTATAATACAAAATGTGTTTCAATCATTTTTATTATGTTGTAGTATAATGTTTATTCATATTTAAAGTGCAACCAAAGTAATTCTCAATTTTAGCCAGGCAAGGAGGCCTTTATCCATCATTCAGTTTGTTGTCCTTGTCCCTTTTCTCGTGTCGGTACTGTACGGTACTGAGTAGGCTGTGGTAATCAGAAATGCCTAACCATATGATGCTAATTAAACACGGGTTAATCTATAAAGTATTATATGTCATACATATACTGTGTACACATGTATTTAGAAAATGTTCTGCAGCTTATCTATAAATTCAGAAAATTGTTCCAGATGTTACTTCATAGGCCACAGCAGACCTGTGAAGATGCTGGAATTCTTGCATTTAAAAATGATGTAGATCTAGGAAATGAAACTTTCCTCCATCACTTATCCTGGCAACAGTCACAGGGGAAACATAGCTTGAAATATACATTTAAAAACGGAATGTTTTGTTTTTCCACATTAGCTTGTGATGATTGCAGTTCTGTCTTTTCTACTGAATTATGTATCCATGATCTCGCAGGTTCTTTGGTGATCTCCTAGAGTTTTCTTCTACAGATACATAGCATAATTCATCAAGGGGTATCAAGAAGATTAATTTCCTTATCCTTCTAACATTTCTGTAGCCCTGTCATAAATAAATACCAAGTACTAGTCAACCCATTAGACCGCCCTAGGGCGCCATCTTCTGAGGGGTCACACCAATTTCACTTCACGATCGGGGGGCATTGAAGCTTCCATGCGGTCTCACTTGGGATATACCACCTAAGTAAAGCTGCTTATTCAAATGAGGAATTCAGGAATGATTAAAAGTAATATGTAGGTGTAATACATATGTAAAAGTCAAAAATGTACTAAACAGAAGTTTTATATGTTACCGTTTCGAAAAGACCAGACAGTTCACATAAGGCGACAAAAAAAGTCCACACAGCAGTGAGTAATCCTGCAAGAGTACAAGAGTGTATACCAAAACATAATTTCAAAACACGTATGTCAGATGGCATGCGTTACGTTAGTCCAAACCCAAAACAGCTCGTCATTGACGACTCATCATGGCAACCGCAAGTAATAATTGTTACATATGTCATGGTTATCATGTGTACGTTTTACACATCATATGTGTGTCCGTACTGTCGCACTCCGAAATAAATCTTAGGACTGCCGATAGAATTGAAAAGTGGAGAGTGTTCAGGTCGAATAAATTTGTGATATGAGATGGAGAGGAAACCGACATGCCATGTATCTTCTAGAAGAGCACCTTTTTGTAAAAGAAAAGGAAAAAAAAAAAAACAACGACAGACACACCACGTACTCCACGAGCAGAAAAATGTTTTCTCATATAGCACAGGCACTAGTCAGAGACGTAACTTGTTGTTTGCACGCACGCGTCGTGTGCGCCGTCTAATGTCTAACAATATACGCATGCGCGAAAACCTTGCACCACATGAGCACGAACGACGAATATGGTTGGTATAGCCCCTCGATTACGTCATCATCATGAGCCACATTTCACGAAGGCCTTATATTTAAAGGGATATATCGACTGTTTATACTTCTATGTAGAATTAAAAAGTAACCGACAATTAATAATTAAAATTGCGTAATATGGCAGAAGTAGTTTTGGGTGTCACTAAGGCAAGTTGATTGTTTAATAAAACTTTGTGACGGAGAAACGGCTACTTAGTTCATTAAAAAACTATTTTGTCAGTTGCAAGACTGTCAATATCCAGTTGCACTAAAACGTTTGTAATCTAGCCACAACCAAACAACTTATTTCAATTACTAGCTGTTGACATTTCAAAATATTAACAACGGATTAAATAACGTAATGGCTGAAACGTATGTTGTATATTCAGTTCTACACCATTAAATTTGTATAAAATTTTACTTTTCGTAAATTCATTTGCCTTTCCTACACGAATAGACTCAAGTTTTTATTGTTTTGTTTTAGCTGCCTGTTACTTCACCGATTAAGTGAATGCCACCGTTAATACGCCACAACCGATAATGTCAAAACTTTCTATCGAAAGAAAACCATCATCAAGTAAGGTAAGCGACGATTTTTATAACTGTTTCTATACCCTCTGTTTGTTTCAACTCTGCAGAGCGACGTATTTGCAATTTCTTGGCGAAACGTTTAATCCCATGATGTTCCTTTTGGGCTCGTACTTTTAGCCAGTGCTCTCATTTTAACATTTCTTCAGAGTATGGGATTCTAACAGTCTCACGGCATGTCCATTTGCTTAAGTCACCACCTCAAGGTGTTGCGTTGTGTATCCTAGGGGAACAGTTGGGTGGAGCCTGCTTTTGGCGATTTGTTCGGCGGCTCTGAACGGAGCCTGCTCTCTACGAGAAAGACAACAAACGCCAGAGAATGCAGAAAAAGGCCTACGTCATCCAGCAAACAACCTTTGAAAAGAAGAGGGACTTCGCACTCACGAGAATCTGAGAATGCTCTTAGGAAAGACCAGCAATGCCAGGATGAACCTTGGGTGGACAAGTACTGCCCCCACACACAGGTGTAGAAATCTTATGCATGCCCCCTTTCCAGTTTATCTGTGGTTAAAGGTAGTATATTTTGCTTTGTCAGATGCTGTAAATTTGTGTTCTGAACCTATATTTTTCTTTTATATACAATCTGATGACCACCCATATTTATAATTGCATTTTGAATATAATGTCATTTTGTACATGCCATGAAGGCTGACCTTGCAGTTCATCCGAAGAAGATGAAGGAGGTTGAGAGCTGGCTGAAATCGCACATCGACAGCGGTGTCCAAAAGACAGTAGGTGTCTTTGTGAGGTGGGGTGGGGTGGTGTGTGCGTCTGAGTGTTAGGACTCTGAGCCTGTGATTGGACCAGTGGCAGTTCTAGTTTGTGAGGTGGGGTGGTGTGTGCGTCTGAGTGTTAGGACTCTGAGCCTGTGATTGGACCAGTGGCAGTTCTAGTTTGTGAGGTGCCCCGGGCGAACTCCCCCTTCAGCCCCCCCCACCCCCCCAAAAAAAAAAACAACAACATCAACAAACTTCTCCCACTAACTGATGCTCTAATACTTTTAAAATTTTTGGAACGATACAAATAATGATAAAATTTATAACCAGATGAATATAACAAATATATTCAACAAAAACAAACTGTAGTATATAAAAATGTGAATTGAATTATTACTCTTATTGACTAATAAACATTACTGTTGTACTAGCCTATTTCATTATGAGCATAATATTACACTCATAAAGAGATTAAATAGCTGCATGCATTTATCTTTTATTCTTTTATTCTAAACTGGAGACCTGATGGTTTATACATTTACTTATCCATTTGTGTTTATTTGGCACTTAAGCATCAAAACGTCACCCATCCGCCACGGCCAATCAACATTCACCTTGCTGGTGTGCAAACTGACTATATTATTCTTCATGATTTTGCACAAACCACAAAAAAAAATGCTACAATATGTCTGTGAAACTACATATTCCCAGTATTATGAACGAATCGCGATTTATTTAGTAGCATTTTGCAGCGTCGTTGGTGGTACTAATTTCATTAGTACTGTGCAAAGTTAGAGGCTCACTATTTCATAATTGCCCTCCTCCCCCGACCTCACGATTCCAGTGGGGCGACCTGAGGTGCACCCAGCCCCTCCCCCCTCAGCCTTTACCCTAATTACTCCAGGGACTGGCGGACTCTGCTGTTTTAACTGTATGTCTCTTTGGATAAAGGCATATGCTAAGTAAATGTAAATGCGTGAAATATCACTACACTGTACACATAGTCCAAAAAATGCATGATGTCGTATTTATTTCTCCCTAGGGTGGTGCTATTCTTTTGCTGACTGGTCCTTCTGGATGTGGGAAGACCGCCACCATTCGGGTTTTAGCCAGAGAGCTAGACTGCCTGATTCAGGAGTGGTCCAACCCCTCCACTTTCTCCGAGTACAAGGCGGAGGAGTCTTTTAGACAGTCGTTTGACCCCGGTGAGCCACTACTGTCACTTGTATCAGTGTAATTTGCTGAGTTATGCTGTATTGTAGGTGCAATAACTAGTCACTCTGTTTACCTGGGTGTGAGGTACAACACAAACCTTAATGGGTGGGGCTCTCTGATATATGTGAATGGCATGTGACTTGGTGACTTGTCAATGAATCTTGCACCCCAGGTTTTGTGCATCATATACAACATGTTGATGAGTTAGGAACTTAACTTTGCTCAGTTGTGGTTAACTGCAGAATTAACGTCTTGCAATATTGTAAAATGTTTCTTTGGGTTTAAGCGATTTTGGTTTGTCTATCGAGCTGGGCAGTCATAAGTATCAGATTGCTTTTCTTTGACAGATTCAAGGTTCAATAGCTTCTCTGGTGGGTCTCAGACAGTGCTGTTCCAGGATTTTTTACTCAGGGCAAATAAGTACAGCCCTCTGCAGATGCTGGGGGGTAGCCAGACAGGCAATAAGAAGCTCATCCTCATTGAGGTAAAGCCCACTTTACTCTTGGATACTGAACACGTCTGTGTTTTTAACATATTGACTAATTAAAATAGTGGAAAAATATTTAAAGTAATATATAGCCCATACCTTAAGTTTAGTTTAAGGATTTAACAATTTGAATGAATTATTAGTAATACGTGTGAACTTCTCTGATTGACAGGATTTCCCAAATCAGTTTTATAGACAGCCAGAATGCCTTCATGGTATTTTGAGGTAAGATTAAAAAAAGAATTCTCTGTATAATAAGTGTCGTAATATTTTTTTAAGCATTAGAAATTATATAAATATCAGCGGTAGTTTATAAACTCTAAATGAATGGAGTTCAGTCCAGAGGTCGTTTCTCTGTCTTTCCTCACGTAGAAGTTTTGTCAAGACTGGCAAATGTCCTCTGCTGCTGATCGTGTCGGACAGCCTCAGCGGAGATGGCGGCTCCCGGCACCTTTTTCCTAAGGAGCTTCAGGAGGAACTTGGAATCTGCAATATAAGGCAAGTGCAGTGCCTGGCCCAGAAGGTCGCATTCGAATTTAAATCAACAAGTAGCTAAGAGCCAATTATTGGATCATTATTACGGCTCAGCAACTTATATGCAGCAATAATGTGACGTCAGTTGAGAACCTGAATCCACTGAACGGCCAGGTTATCCCATCAGTGGATCTCTTTCTTTCCTAATGGCACGGGCATATTCCGGGACGGTAATGCCAAGATTCACGGGCCTCGAATTGTCAAAGAGTGGTTCAGGGAGCATGAGGAATCATTTTCACATGTGAACTGGTCACCGCAGAGTCTTGACCTTAACCCCATAGAAAGTCTTTAAGATGTGAGGCAGAAGATTTTACAAAGTGGTTGACTAATGTAAATCTGGATGAAGAAAAATGTTGAGATGTTGCATAAGCATGTGGCAACTATTGATGAATATGCATCATAATCAAAACCAAAGGCAATGTATATATATATATGTATCCACTGAATCAAATGTACAGGAACTTAACAACAACAAGAGTATGTACAAAGAGAGAGAAATTTGGCTCCGTTCTTGACGCTGCCCAATCACTGTATAAATCATTATTTTAATATTGTTTGAACATTTTTCTTTGCTCTGCTACTTTTAAAGCTTCAATCCCGTGGCGCCCACTAGCATGATGAAAGCGCTGAATAGGATTGTGGCCCAGGAAGCAAGCGGGGTAAGATGGCTGTTCTTGTCAGCTGGAGAGACGTGCAGAGGATGGAAATGCCTTTAGTTCTGCGCTCTGTTGATTCAAGGCCTTTTATTTCAATTTAGCAGTTTCTTGTTTCCACAATGTGTCAAACAGGCATCCTCTCCGTGGAAGGATACGTTCAAACTATAGACGGAATTTGTTCTGTGCACGGTGTTTTGAATGTATATGGATTAGTTTGTTGTGTATATTGTGTCAGAAATTATTCAGGTTGAATCTTGTACAGTCAATAAGTATTTGGCCTATGACACATTTAGTTTGCCTCTGGACACCACAATGGATTTGAAATGAAACCATGTATTTAAAGGTAAGACTCTCAGCTTTAATGTAAGACCAACTGAGTAAATTTTATTTATATACATAACCCCCCCCCCCTCCTCCTCCTCCCCGGGAAAAAAAAAATATATATATTGACATTTGACTGCTTTTGCTGAGTTACTCCCTGGCCATATATCTGTTGTTGCATCATGTCTTGATGCAGAGACAAGCTGATGGGATCTGGATAACAGTCCGTTGTGTATATATGCTTGCGTTTGATTATCCTTCATTCTGTCTTAGAGTGGAGGCAGGATCATGGTGCCTGACATAGAGACTCTGGAGCTGCTGTGCACTGGAAGCTCAGGGGACATACGAGGAGCCATCAACAACCTGCAGTTCCTCTCCCTGACAGGTGAGGGCGCTCTGCACACACTCTCATATTCATCACGTGCTCACATTTTGTAGTAGGAGAATCACAGTCTTTTTCTTACCAGAACCTGTATATCTATGAAAACGTGCTGTCTGTTGTTAAGCAGCAGTGTAAAACGAATCTTATGTACTGTGTTTTAGTACAATGTGTAATTCCATCAGTCTTTGGAAGTGTAGTTAAGACTATTGTGGCTTTTCGTATTACGCTGGTAATCCTCTATGTAACAGTGCATTATATAACGACTCGACAACATCTAACAATTCTTCATCACATAATACGGCGTTACTACATAATGCGTTGTTACACACATTGTAACACTGCGTTCTGTAATAACTGACAAAATGTAACAAATTTCTAGCCTATATTGTAATTTTTATATTGCAACATTAACTTATTATTACATTGTCCAGAAAACAGCATGAGTGTGTTTTTGGGTGACTTCTGTCTCTGATAGAGCAGGCAAGCATTCTAATAAAGAACGATTTGGAAAACGAGTGAGTCAGACCTCTCGATTATTCATGAATGAAGTAATGAACTATTTTAGTTACAGAGGGTTTTGAGAAACGCTCATTTAATCAACAGATAATCTTAAGTGCGAGATGACAAACTACTAAGTGTCAAAAAGTTTTCGGGAAACGCATCCCTGAAAATCCATCCATGCATCCATTTTCCAAACCGCTTATCCTACTGGGTCGCGGGGGGTCTGGAGCCTATCCCGGAAGCAACGGGCACGAGGC
>JAABNY020000119.1:27286007-27310386 GCA_015164015.2 Brevimyrus niger
GTCCCCCCCCCCCCCCCACAGACACGGCAAACATGGAATGGTTTGAGGAACATAAAAAAGAGCTTAAGATGTTGGCCTCCAAATTCCCCAGATCTCAAGCCAA
The DNA here is from genome assembly GCA_015164015.2 of Brevimyrus niger. NCBI lineage: Eukaryota > Metazoa > Chordata > Actinopteri > Osteoglossiformes > Mormyridae > Brevimyrus > Brevimyrus niger. Next base: position 27,286,111 of record JAABNY020000119.1, read on the forward strand.
TCGAGCATCTTCGGGATCTTCATACAAGTCTGATGTATGAAGGCCCCACGTCGCAACTTATAGGACTTGAAGTATCTACTGCTAATGTCTCGGTGCCAGATATTACAGGACATCTTCAGAGGGATAGTGCAGATTTGGCAGGTGGTTTTAGTGTTACAGCTGATCAGTAAAATGTCTGTATTCTTGACTAAAGGCTGTCTAACCCGTCTTCCTTGATATCATACAGTCTTTACTGTAATGTGAGATTGCTGAAGTCCCATCCATAAGTGAATGTGGGCCGTGTGGAGAGGAAGCGTGCTTGAGCCCTGGTTTGCAACATATAGTGAAGAGACTGAGTGACAACAGGGCTATGCTTTCCAGTGTTTCCTGCCTTCCCGCTTCATCGTTCACCAGCGAAGTCTGCTGTTGGCGGCAGGTTTAATCGAATGACTAGCGCTCTCCTCCAAGCACATCAGATTACTTTATACAGCCCATACAACAAATAGGAACTGAGTGTCGGGAAGCAGGCACCCTGGAGGAGGGGGGTGCTGGCTTTTTGTGTCGAGGCTAAGATCTATGGCGTGATTGGTCGGTCTTTCTCCATTGCTTGAAAGCGGGGGGAAAAGCTCTCCTGTGGGTCCTTTCAGAGTGGATCTCATATCCTCGAGCTTTAAAATGCACTTATGGTCGGAGTTTTCGGAGTTGCCGCTCTCTGAGAGAAGCATCGCTCTAAACGAGGCTTCAGGAACTCCCCGTTTGCTCTTGTGCATGTTTTCATATCTTTCCTCCATATTTTATTAGGCAGTTCTGCACCGTTTTCTGCACCGTTTTCAGTGTGCGGTTGTGTGACCTCCGGAAGACAGGCAGCTTCTTTTATGGACTTTGCTAAAGTGAGAATGAATTCCCGGAAAGCAGTAATATGCCATCAGAAACAGCAGGTTTTTTTTAAGTAGTGGTACTACAGATTGGGAAGCAGCCAGTCATATGTGGGCTGTGTTCTTTTCCCGTGTGACTTCAGTGGATTCTAGTTGGCAGCCACAGCAAGGTTGGCAGGTGATTGTGGAACATCATTATTACCACATCAGGACCTGCGTGGAATACATGGTATCTTTCTTCCAGGAGTGACTGAAGGACAGTCTTATGATGCAGAGAGAATTTGCAAACTCCACACATGACTATGCAGAAATGTTAATGCTGCCCTTTTGAACAGGTATACTAAACTGTCTCCGTCATCACTGTTTTTCAAGCTGTGTTCTTTACTTTTTGTAAACGCTTTTGTTAGGCTTTTTACAACATCAAACATTCACATTTAACAATGTTACGACAGCGGAAGTACAGTATTGTAGAAAAACCGTAGGCAGTCTAAGAAAAGGACATGTAAACGATCGCCGTGTTGGTGCAAAACTATGTCTGTCTGTCCAAGCCACGCCAAAACGTCTGCTAAGGCCACCCCAGTGTTTTCAGCAGCAATCTGATATGCTCGTGTATTTTTCTGTGGTGGAGAAATTTTAAAAATACATGAAATGTCTGTGGTGCCCCCGGGGAGAGGTTTGGGATCCAACAAGATATCAGTAACTTTAAACAATTCTTGTTATTTTTTTATTGTTGCTCTTAAGTTGCATATGTTCTGATGTTAAATTGTTTTTTTTTTTTTTTCGGAGCAAATATACACCTGCTGCCCATATAAATAGTTTAAAACATTTCCATGAACGGCCTGAGAAGTTTGCATAGTACTGTGCATGGTTCATTGTCTGGGTCTCTAACATCCACTCCTGCCTTTATATCGCTTCCCCTTTCGGTCTTGTTTGTCCTTCCTTCTTGCGTAGCTCATGGGTTTTGAGCCGACGCCCCTCCGGTCGTGGGTTTGAGGCTGGCGTTTGGCTATTTTTGGGTCCTGGTCCTGATATTTTACAGTTTTCCCAGTGTGTTCAGTGTCCCAAATAAACCCCTTTGTCCTGGACCTTTCCTCCCCGCCTGCGCTGTACTGCCATGACATCTTCCTCATAATTCCTCAGTCACATTTAAAGTGATCCAAGCTGCAGATTTCTGTCTCTATTTCCCAATCGAAAAAAAACACTGCTAAAGAATGCTTTTGAGGTGTGTTTCAGAACATCATACATGGACATTGACATGTTTCCTTAATTTGGGTTTTTCATTTAATATATTGGCAATGCCTCAGTTGATAGGGTACGGATACTTAATAGCTCAGTTACTACAAGTTACTAAGTACAAATCATGAACGAATATAGTCGCTACTTGAGATAAAAGATGCGTCACGATTCATTAATGATGAACAAACATGAAATCAGTATTCCACTTCATTACTCGTTCCTTCAGTAGTTCCTTAGTACTTCCTTCAATACGTCACAAAGATTTACAGCAGATACAGGTATAGTGAATTTATATAGTAACTGTCTGGGATGAATGATGCATTATGACTCATTAATGATGAATTACCTTCACATCAGTATGTAACTAAGACTTAGTTTGTGGTTAATTAATGCATATGTAATAGTAGTATACTATATTAGCATATTATTTGGAACTGGATAAGTGATTTAATGATGGAAGGTATATATGTACTAATGCATGCAGAAAATGGTATAAATGGGGCTTTTAAAATTGTTGCAAGGAAGAGGAACCTATGACTTTTGAAAATGTATGTTTGGTGTAACCTTTGCTCCTGAATAAAGATAATTTGACTTGAATTAGGTCCTTAGTATGAATAGTTTTCATATATGTATATACATTTTTGTTTCGTTCTATTTAATAACTTTTTGGTGAAACCCTCATTGGTGTTTGTAGTATTGCAAAGGGGAGAAAGTTGGCCAGTAAGGTCTGTTGTTTTGTGTCTGCCTACTCAGGCTTGTGGAATTTTTGCAAACTTCGTGGGCTGAAAAGCACAATTAATGATTTCGATGAGAAGAATCTCTTATTAAAATCAAGCCCTTCTCTGTGTAATTTTGAATGAAGTATAATCCAGGCAGCGGTAGAGTGTCTTGTTCTGTACGTCATTCCTCTTAGCAAGGCACTGGGAGCCCTATTTGTTTTGCATATGCTTCAACGTTTGAAATCCGGTGACTCATTCTGCTTTTGCTGATATCTTACCTGTGTCAAGGGAAGGTCCCGGTACTTTCAGGTTCATGATGTCGGCATCATTGTGTGTCTGGGGGATTATAGGGTAGCTGGGTTATGTCTAAGACACCTAATGCCAGTTAATCAATTCAACTAAATTAATTAGTTTTTATATAGCACCTTTCACAACAAAGTTGTCTCAAAGTGCTTTGCAGGGTTGTATTGTGAAACATAAAACATAATTAGTTATCGATGTTTTCCTGTTTGATTTCAGTTGGAAACTATAAATATATTTGTGATGTTTAACAACATTATTTAATATTTTTGCTTTAAGTTATGTCTTAAGTAGACTCTAGGTCATCTGTCTAGGTCAGGGGTAGCCAATCTTATCCGCAAAGGGCCGGTGTGTATGCATGTTTTTGGGATAACCTGTAGGACAGCTGTTCTCACCCTGGTGTGAGGACTCTTCAGCCAATCAGTCCTCTAATTAGTAATCCAATTAGGGAGTTGCAGTGAAAACCCGCACATACACATCGGCCCTTTGCGGATAAGATTGGCCACCCCTGGTCTAGGTCTAAGTCTAGACAACCTTAATGCTGAAAGGGGGTTAGGTGATCCGTGACTTTGGTTTTGGTCTTTATTGGGGACCTTGACAAGACAGTGCAAGCTACCGTCCTGGGCTAATGCAAAATAACGTCCATGTGGAAGGATTAGCAGGCAGGGCAGCATCGGGAGTAATGGTACAGTGTTTGTGAGGACACTGAGGGCGGAGTGAGTACGGTAGATAAAAGGTCAATCTCACCAATTAGGGGATCCCAAGGAGTAATGGTACAGTGTTTGTGAGGACACTGAGGGCGGAGTGAGTACGGTAGATAAAAGGTCAATCTCACCAATTAGGGGATCCCAAGCCCAGGTCCGCGGATTGCATGTGAAAGAAACGGAAACAGTTCATGCTGATTTATGCTCCTGCATAGAATCTATGCCATTGTTATGGTATAGCTGCATACCCTACACCATACCCGACTGTCATGTACCTCTCCTCAGGCTAGGGCGTAGGGTAATCCTACGTGGCATGCAGGCTATCAACGGCATCGATTCTATGCAGAAGTATAAATCATCATCTAAACTTATTAATATTCGTCCGTCAACATGTTTTACTGATCTGTTAGTGTTTCATATAAGGTACATCAGCCCATGGTCATCAAAGGTTTAGGAGCCATTTCTTGGATTTTATTATATGCTGGTAGAGAGATATTGACTTACCAGAATAGGTGTGTTTGTCCTTCAGTTTTCCTTTTGATGTTTTAGTTCACTGTGTGCCAGTATTTGAAATGACGCGCGGCTGGAAGGTTCCGTCTTTCCAGCCCACGTTAACCTTTGAACTATTCGAAAATCTGGGGCTCTTTTCTATGTAACAAATCCTCCGATCCACTTATAATGTTACAGACAGATCAGAGGTAAATGCAAATGAAATATACAGTACATCGCAGCCAGCACAATGGCGAATACGTTGCCATGGAAATGAGATTTGTTAGTTGAAGTGACACATTTTCGTGATGTGTGGAGTGCTCGCTAAGAAACGTTATGCAAGAACAGAACCCCCCCCCCCCCAGATCCAGTGGTGAACTTGCATGGGCAGACGCTCTTTGTACAAAAAAAAACAATAGTATAGTGTCAAGTAGAAAGAGGGATGGGTTTGAAATCATTATTATTGATTGTTTGCTGAGATTCCCAGTCATGGCTGGGACCTTGAGCACTGGGCACTGGGCACTGGGTTTCCTCTCCCTGGGAGACCGGAGGGGCAGAACTGGGCACAGGTCACTGGGCACTGGGTTTCCTCTCCCCGGGAGACCGGAGAGGCAGAAACTCTTGCTCCAGTAGATTTACTGCCACTATTGCAAAAAATGAAAGCAAGTATAAGCTTCTCATATTTAAACAAAATTCTAACTTCTCTAATAAGCTGATCAACAATACATCTTATGAATAAGATCCATTTTCCTTGCATTTAGGCATATTGTCGTCTTTTAGGAAGCACCGAGTACAATGTTCTTACTGCACTGGAAAGGCCGTTTTTTTTTTTTGCAGTGTGCCGCCTCTGTGACAATAACACGTTGCCCTCGAACCCGTCACTCTCAATAAAAGGCTGCATCTCTTCAGTTTTGGGGCATTTAAGGCTGAAAAAGAAAAGTCTTACCTCTGTGTTTCCCCCGCAAGGCAGTGGGTAGCGTCATGGTCTCACGCTGCCCACACTGGAGGGTTTGAATCTCGTCCTCACTGGTGTGGAGTTCACATGTTTATTGTGGCCTTCCACTGGATACTCCGGTTTGACGTGCATCCTGCCCAGGGTGTAGGTCATAACACGCTTGTTCTGTCGTTAGCGCATGACGCATTTTATTTAGCAGTGCAGAATCTGATGAGTCTGAATGCCCTGATTCTAGGAGGTGTTTGTACGCAAGATGCAGGATTTTTTATTAATCGGATCTGTATGCATCCTGGCCTAACAAGGAATGTATAAACAGCTCGACCTTCTGCCTGCATCAGTGTTAAAACGCGCCCCGTGGCTGGCTGACCCTCTCAGCATCCTGCGTGATTGTTTCCTCAAAAGATGCTGCTGCCGTGTCGCAATGCGGATGAGTAAGAGAAAGTGGAAAAAACGTGCAATAATGTTTGAACAGATACCTTTCGTCGAATCGCAATGCGAATGTACCCGCACCTGTGTTCAGGAGAGCCCACCCTGCTTGGAGGGAGAGGTGCATTGACGGAGCAGCTTTTACAGACGGTGAGGGTTATGTAAGCCTGTCTACCTTGTGAGCGGAATCACAGTCTTTCTGCAGACCGCAGATGAGGGCGGTCGAGTACAGATGAGTCGAGGTATAAGATACACTTTATTGATCCGATAAAAATCAGACGAGAGCGTGAACACAGACCCCCATTTCCTATAGACTGGGCCGTAGAGGTTCCCACATTGGTGAGCATGGCCAGAGGAGAGCGGATGGGCCTCACCGCAGGATAACCACCTCCATGATCAGTGTCCCCCTACCGGGAAAGCATTTTCCCATATCTCCCCATATGACTCAAGTACTTAAAAATGCATGGTTATGATTGGGGGGGGGGGGGGGGGTGTCATCAGAAGCGTTGACTGCATGACTGTGGTCACTGGGACAGCAATAGGGACCCCTGATTGGGCAGTTTGGCCGTGATGGCAGCCCAGTCCTTAAAGAGCAGCTCAGCTTTAAGTATCTTCGACCGCAAACGTCAAATGCTAGCAAGGGCTGCTTATATAAATCCATCCATTCACCTCCTTTTCACGCCTCTCCTTTTAGTGATGGCCCTGCAGCTTTTCAAGAAATCAATAGGTTTTCCCATTTATAGGCTTGCAGATTTTCTTGTTTTATAGTTTCTTGGAAAATAACAGCTTTTATTGAAGTGAGATTATTTTAATGCTTAGCAGATTACATTAATGTGAAGTTTTTTTCCAAAACATGAGGGAACACTATACCTTTAAGGGGGCTACATTGAGGTGACAATCCATTCACGGTGGTCATCCTACACTGGTCACATCTCTGACCTGCAAAGACCACACGTGCAAGCCTGGGGTGATTCTGAATACCCAGAATGCAAGGGTCGTGCTTGTGGTCTTGACAAAACCAGTTTTGCTAACTTTCCTTCCAAGAATGAACTTGGAGCACAATGAATCATGGGATGGGACTCATTCATCGATTATGCAACCAATATATCCTTGATATTTGGGGGGGGGAGGGATTTCTTTCTGTCCTGAGAATTCAAGTACGGTCAAGTACGCATATCAGGGATTTCCCCCTTTTTCTCATATCTCAGCTTCTTCCTAGCCTGAGCTTCTAGGCCTGACCTGGGGGGGGAGGGGGGCACTCGCGCCCCGTTTGGCGTCCTAGTCACTCAACAGTCCCGTCCCATTGGCACCTTTCGAGGTCGGCGGCGAGGAAACCATGGTTACCGCCGGCCTGTGCGGTGCTGATAGCCTTTTACTGGAGCAGTGAGTGCCTCCCAACTAGGGTAACGGTGTCGCAGTCATACGGAGTAAAAGTTAGCGAACGATCCGCATCGCGTCTGTGACGTCTGCCCACACTGCAGTGTGGCACAAAGCTCACTGTTCTCATTACAGGCTGAGCATGTTTTGTGCCATTGTCACTGTCACTATTAGAAGGGCAAAAGGAATATAAATCTCTGACCGCTGCCCCCCAGCTCAGTATCTCTTCCAGCTGATGCCATCCAGGAGGCGCTGTAGGCATTTGCAGTCCTATCTGCCAAAACATTCTGTTTTAAAAACTGATTTTTTTTCCCCCCCCACAGCTATAAGGACATCCATCTCTAACCCTGGCGGAGGTTACATTGGCGCTAAAATCTCCTTCGTCAATCCCGCATTGTCTGTGAATTTAGGCTTGTGGTATCTGTGAACATTGTCTGCTGTGCTAGTCATTGTTTGTTTTTTTGTTTTTTTTTTGTTATGCCGATCGTCCAAAGTGACGTCGCCACCTAGCTAAGTATCATTTAAAAGCTATGCTTCGTTTATTTAAAAATGAATCTGATTCTTAGCCTTTAGGTGCATTTTAACTTCCGGTCCTTCGACGAGCTACTGGAATTTTGTAGAAATATCCACGGTAGCCTTGGGCTGGGCTCTATTCAAAGTGTTTCCAGTCATTTGAGATGGGAGTTTTGTATGGCTCAGTTTCTGTTTGGCCCTGAGGCCTAGGAATACGCACCACATAGCCCCTTTCAGTTGGTATTCAAAGTGTTTTGTCCTTTGCGGCTTTTTCGTGGCACAGAAGCACATTGTCAGCGGTTGTCTGCCCTGGGGGGGGGTTCTCAGTGTCCTTCCTCGTGCATCAGACAGCGTTTGGCCGCTACCCAGATGTCTCGTCAGGGGATTCTCACTGTCCCAGCAGCCCGTTCCTCCGTTGGAAATCAGCTGCTGAGATGGACCAATAAAACAGCCGCGAGAAGCGCAGCGGAATGACAGTATTTAATTGTCATCATTGACACACTACAGTGCGCAACCATGTGACGCGTCCTCTGCATTAACCCATATGTGACATAGCGGTGGGCAGGTATTATTTAACGGCCGGGGAGCAGATTGTGGGGGCGGTGCCTTGCTCAGGGTACCTCAGTGATACCTTGCTGGTCGGGGACTGGAACCTGCAACCTTCCTGTTTATAATCACACTAACTCTAAATTGCCCATGTTGTTTGTCTGTGTTAAGGGGGACTGGTATTCAGTACAGGCACAATGTGACTCTGTACTGCATAAGGAAAATGGTTGTTCCAGTAATGCATTTTCAATGGAAAAAATGCTAATGCTAAATAATAAGGCTGCCTAATAGGATCAAAGTGCAGTTAAAGGTGTTTATCCAGCATGGTTTTATGCTGTTTTGAATTACCCATAATGCTTTGATATTACTGACATGGCCCAAATTGCAGTGTCTTTCTATGCTGGTATAGTCAGTTGTGTTCTCTCTCCTTTAATCCCGAAGTACTACTTCCTGGTTATGTTCGGCCATGATGGACAGAAGCCTCTGGAGCTGCGAACGGAGGAGGAGCTGGACTGTGATGATTGGGTGGATGCCATCCAGCAGGCCAGGTATGATTGGCTGGCGCTGCCAGGTCTCCGGGGCTCAATGCTGCCAATCAGATAAACTCACATTATACCACAAACCATATACATCCAAGGTCTGCCGCAGTTCTGTCTGCCGCAGTTCTGTCCCACCCCATCACCTTCTGCTGGGAAAGCCCCCAACATGAAAAACGTGTTATTTACAGTCAGTCCATAGCCTTTACCTAGTGTTCGTCTAAAATAGGCTAGCTGCTAAAATGCTGCTATTATTAGCTGTTATTCTGCAGTATATTAGCTGTTAAATAATAGGTGTTTTTGCATAGCAGTTAGCCAGCAGGGTGAAGTGATTATTGACTGAAGCGTGTGAGCGGGGTTGGTCCTCTGTGTAGCATTTGCTGCAGTGCGTTTCCCGCATCTTTAATTCATACGGAAAATGAAAAGGCTGCAGATCCACTCCAGATGCGCGTCCAATGCTGACGTTACATTGTCCATTTGTCAGTGTTTCAACACACCATTTGTTTTCTTGAAGGATTATCGTGAAATATTTAATATTAGGGCTTTATAAGGTTTACATGTATTTAACTTTACATTCCCGACCTTAGCCAGCAAACAATATATAACTATGGTCATAACCATATAGCACTGTGGTTAAACAAAGGTCCTTTTGTTTCAACTTCATATAATGCAGGTCTATTCTAATTCCCAAGAACAGCCCGTGTTCGGTACTGAAACGTAAAAAAAACATTGATGAGAATGGGGGAAAAAAATTATTCTTTCAGTCACTGCTAATAAGCTTTAAAAGCCTTGTGCTTTTTGCATTTTTATTTCTAACCTACCTTTGGCACTTGAAAGGGAAAGTTTTATAGAAAGGCCGTCGGTAGAAGGATTTGTCATTCTGACAATAGACCAGTAATCAATCATGGTCAATTCACCGTGATAACACTGAATCCTTGGAATCAGATGAATATTGTGCTAGTAAAATTTAATTCTGCACATTTTTCCTTATTGCCTGCCATACTGTTTTTTGTACTGGTCATACGCAATTTTATGATTCCATCCATCCATCCATTCATCTTCCAAATCCGGTAGAGGGTTGCAGTGGGTTTAAATTACATATCTTTGGACATGGGGAGAAAATGTAAGGAACATGCAGTCATGTTCTCATAAAGTCATGCTGTCATGCAGTCATGCTGTCATGCAGTCATGTTGTCATCCTATCATGCAGTCATTCTATCATGCTGTTATGCAGTCATGCTGTCATGCAGTCATGCTATCATGCTGTTATGCAGTCATGCTGTCATGCAGTCATGCTATCATGCTGTTATGCAGTCATGCTGTCATGCTGTCCCACAACTGAAATTGCTGAAAACTAAAGCTTAAAGACAGTAATTATTCTAAGTCAGTGTTTCCCAATCTGGCCCTTGGGGGCCCACAGACAGTCCACGTTGTTACTCCCTCCCACCAGCTGTCCGGCAATGACTGTCTGTGGGTCCTTGAGGACCAGATTGAGAAACACTGGTCTAACTGCATGTCTGTGGACTGCGAGCAGTGGAGTGACAGCGGGAGAACACGCAGAAACCCCCCCCCCCAACCCTGTGAGTCAACAGTCCCACCCAGAGTCTCCACTCTGCCACTAAACATCCCGGTTTGTGAACTATCAACATGCTACAACTTCATTACAGTTAGGAGATGCAAGAGCACCTATATCATGGTAAAACCATTCGGCCTAATTGATCTAACCTACATTCGCTCTGTATTTGGTTGCAGCAGATATGTTAGCTTGTTCCATGCTTTGTCGGACCCACAAAGGCGACAAAAATGCAGGACAGATAAAACCCTTCATTACCTCTGCACGTGACAGGCAAAAAATAATAAAAAGGCAGTCGCCTTTGCGTGTGAATGAGCCAGACTAATTCAGCCAGACTGGTGTAGCCCACGCAGACGGAAACAAGTCTCTAGCCTAACAGTGGCAGTCTGTTATGTCTATTGTGTGTGTGTGTGTTTTTTTTTGTTATGTAGTATACTGTTAGCATTGTGATCTGACAGAAGACTCCTATCAGAAGAGATGCATGTTCCCCCTACCTAAAAGTTGCAGTTGACTGACTCCCAAATGACGCGTACACTAACCTGCAGTGGCTACACACCAGCAAACACCAAGAAGATGAATGTCTAAGGTCTAAGACCCAACTGAGGCATAAACCACATCATTATGAAGGTCCACGGTTCATCCGTCATTGTCCTGTCTAATGGGCATTGCACGGTATTCAAATCTAATGCAATTACTGAGCCTGCTTTGCTCATCTAAAAACATGCTCAAACTTCCATTTGCAAGCATTCAGTAACATTTTCCCCATAATGGATATTTTCAGGTCATTTAAAATTTTTAATAGAAATCATGTTGGTGTCTATTGTTCCATGCGTGTAAGTTAAAACAAGCATGTATAAAAGTCCCAGTATTAACTTGCAAACAACTGTAACTTATTCCACTGTATACAGTGTGATTGTATTTTTAAAAGCAATACTTTTTTGGCATTCTTGAAATCTTGCTGATAAAATTTGCCAAACAGGGTTGGGTCCCAGTTTATTCTGTTGCCAAGATTTCAAAATGGCATCCTGTACCATATTGTCGTCAAAAGGCTCAAACCTACTAACAATTTTAAAACTCTTTGGAAAAGTTTACCCATTTCTCTAAAATGCTTGTATTTCTGTTTGCTGTAATACATCTGCCCTTTGCTGGTCTGGCGGAAAATCATTTCTGTAGACATGCATTGACCACGATGACCGTCTGCATCTGTGGACTAATACATAAGCAAGAGTCTGCACGTGTAAACGTGAAGTATGTACTACGCATAACATATCAATGTAACACAGTTAATGACAAGCGAGAAGATTCATTGTCAACTATTTTTATTACTGATTATTATCAGCGTTATCTGTTAGTAGTCACGGTCTTAGAGAGGACATATTTTTGCAGATACCTGACCACACAAGACCAGTGTAGTTCTGTTGACAGTATAGTGCACAGATAAAATTTAGTCTAAATGTATTTATCTTAAATAAGAGTAGTACAGTAGCAGTTTTGGCGACACCAGGGGTGCCCCCAGAGATTTTGGGCCCCATGAAAGCATGATATTGAACCCTCAATCCAGATCAGTCTAATTATGTCCCTTTTTTAGAGTACCTGTCACTCAGGGCCTTTTGGATTTGGTAGCACATCATTTTTTGGGAGTAATCTTTATAGTTTGAGTGGTTGGAACCTGAAACGCAGCCCGCATTGCTCTTCATGGCCCGCAGCTACTCTGACATCATCATTGAGCGCGAGGTGCTGATGCAGAAGTACATCCACCTGGTGCAGATTGTGGAGACAGAAAAGGTGGCGGCCAATCAGCTTCGTCACCAGCTGGAGGACCAGGACACCGAGATTGAGAGACTGAAGGCAGAGGTAGGTGCTGGAAAATACTGCTCCCCCTGGTGGTGGAAATAGAAAGATATTGATGGTTTGTTTCTTGGATAGCAACTGTGGACACTGAAACGTATGTCCCTTCCTAAACTCTTGATCATGAATGAGACTATGCTTATGCGACCTGTTTTGTATTTCTGTTCACAATCACTTCATAGGTTACGTTGTTTTGTTATAAATGTCATTAAAATGGTGCGGAACAGCCTATAATTTCCAATATTTGGCTCACGTGTTTTTGTAAAACATCAGTTTCTATGTCACGGGGCAGAGATACCAGGCATAAAGCTTTACAATCTAATGCCGGTCTAGCACACATTATCGTGTTTCCCACTCGAGTCAAATACAAAAGCTTCACAAGACACAGTTAAAGCATTTCTTTTCACCTTTTATTTTCCCCAGTTGAAACAGATGCATGAAATTGTCAGGGTTGGTGCCAGTCTGGCCCTGTCTTGTTCCCTTTTGGCCAGCAGGTGTCACTGGCCATCCCGCTTTCCCTTCTCCGTCTTGTAGCCCCTCAGTCCCTAGTGTGTTTCCTTGCTCCCTGGGTTGCTCGGTATTGTTTTTCTAGATCTTTGTTTTGTGTCCCTGTTTCTATGTGCTTTCTATGTGTTTTTAAGTGTCCCTGTTTTGCTCTGTTCTTTAGTTGTCTAGTTTGTGGTTACTTTAGTTTTGTTCTTAATTTTCCTGTTTTGTTTCTTACCCCTCACGATCATGGACCAAAACCAGATCTATGATGATTTACTGTAAGGAATGACTCAGAGATGGATGATGGCCCTGGAGAATTGTGCTGTTATAGTTGTTATAGTTGTTTTCCTTTGCATGTCCAGTGCATGAGGAGGAATTGACAGTAAAGCTGACTTTGACTTTGACTTTATAGTCTGAGTCTGTAGGAAGTCAATTCTCTTCTCCACTGTAAGAAGTACATCCTCTAATGATTAATTAATGCTCATCACTGGGAAATTCGGACATGTAACCAGTACATCTAACCTGTTCCGCTCTTCTTCCCAAGGCTAGTATGGTGTCCTCTTTACAAATTATGCTATGTCATTCCAAAACCTGAACCAAGTGACATCATTGTATTTTAATATTTGTGGCAAAGTCTATAACAAAATGAAGAACTAGAATAAAAATTTAAAAATTCACATTTCATTTTTCAGTGGCACGTTTGGACTGAAAACCCAGTTGAGATTCTATGATTTATAAATATCAGGTATAAGGCTAGCTACGTTTTCTTCTGCTTTGTATGTAAACAGATGTTTTGAGTAGTATTTTTTTCTCTTTCAGATTGTCGCCCTAAATAAGACAAAGGAGAGGATGAAGCCATACCAGGTCAATCAAGAGGAGGACGATCCAGATATTAAGAAGATTAAAAAGGTGCACTGTTGCTTTTTGGTCACTACGGCGACTCGATTTCGTTTTTGTCCACTCTTTATGAAAATGGGCTGAAAGCACTAGACCCACCTGCCGAGGTGGAAATTTTAGGTCCAGAAAGTACGAATCCAGACCGTGATTTAGTTTCAACCAACCAATTCTGTATAAAGAGTCACAGTTACAGGGTACTTCGCTGGCTGGTTGAAACAAAATCCTGGTCTGGATTTGTACTTTCTGAACCTGAAATTTCCACCTCTGCCCACCTGCATGCCCACACAGGCTTCTGCATTCTAGCGACAGTCGCGTCTCATTCCCATGCTGTTTCCATGCAGGTGCAGAGCTTCATGCGCGGGTGGCTATGCAGGCGCAAGTGGAAGACCATCGTTCAGGACTATATCTGCTCCCCCCACGCAGAGAGCATGAGGAAGAGGAACCAGATCGTCTTCAACATGGTGGAGGCTGAGACAGAATACGTCCTGCAGCTCTCCATACTGGTCAACTGTTTCCTGCGACCATTACGCATGGCTGCCAGTTCCAAGAAGCCTCCCATTAACCATGATGATGTGAGCAGCGTCTTCCTCAACAGGTCAGGTGAAAACCGGGTCCTAATATGTGTGCTTTGTTTTATGGGTTTTTTTTTCCTTTATTATTCATTCTTTCCTTTTTTTTCAGCGAGACAATCATGTTTTTGCATGAGATTTTCCACCAAGGCTTGAAGGCAAGGATAGCCAACTGGCCGACATTAGTTTTAGGTGAGTGCTATGTGGTCCATGGTGATTTTTGCCAATTCATTTTTCATTCAAAGCTAAGATGAGGGGAGTTTAAATCAAGATACTATGGTGATGTCATAGACTTTCTCTTAATGTGGTAACACCACCCCAAGGAATTCAGACTATGAAGCAAGATACTCACGGCTGCCAACAAAAACTAAATTCTTCCCAATAATACAGATTATAGCTTATTTGGTTGGAAAATGAGCTTGAATGTTTTGCACAAGGAGGGCAGAATTTATGTGGGTGGGGGCCCATGGGATAAAGTCATTCTTGGGGCCCTACCTACAGCATAAAATGTTGCTTTAACATCCATAAAATATAATTTGGGGCTCCCTACAACTTGGCCCCCGGGTGCTACAGCCTAGATAAGCTTGTGCTTAAGTCTGGCTTTGTGCACAAGTAGGAAGGAATCAGCCTTAATTGTTCTGTCTCCTCTGCCATGGCCTATAGCTGACCTCTTCGACATCTTGCTGCCAATGCTGAATATCTACCAGGAGTTCGTGCGCAACCACCAATATAGCCTGCAGGTTCTAGCTAATTGCAAGCAGAACCGCGACTTTGACAAGCTGCTGAAGCAGTATGAAGCCAATGCCGCCTGCGAGGGCAGGATGCTGGAGACCTTCCTCACCTACCCCATGTTCCAGGTAGACCCACACAGATAAGAACCCATAAGAACCCAACTATCTTTTCTTTCCAGGGGCATCCAAGAGGAATGACTACCCTGGGAGATTCAGGGGACCCAGGTCTTTATACCTGGGGCTCCTGAATCCATCCAACCGTTCATTTTCTGAAACCACTTGTCCTATGCAGGGTTGCAGAACTCTTGTATAGGAAAAATAATAAATAACACACAGAACGTTTTCTTACAGTGGGGTCCCCCCCCACACTTAGTAAATTTATTAGTGAAACACCCCAAATTGTACAGTGAGGGACCCATAATTCCATGGATTGAAGGAGCCCCAGCGGGGGGGTCCAAGGTGACATTTTCTCAGGGGGTGCAGAATCTAGCTGCTCCTCTGGTTCTCTCTGTTTGGTTCTCTCTGAGGCATTTAAAGAATCTGGTTCTAAGCAACAAAGTTTTACATATACGTTATTTTGTTTTCATGATTTCTGTTAAGTTCAGTAAACATTGGTGATGACATAATCTCAACATTACAGGTCTAGATTGATGATGCCATTTCAATAGCAGGAAACATCTGATGTTGTCTGTTGATATTTCATGACGCTAAATAGAAAGCCTGTTCTAAAAATTTTGCTTCACGTGAGATAAAATTTGCTTTGTATATGAATATGGAAATCAGGACGCGCATAGCCAGCCTATTGGATTCTCAGCTTTGTACTCGTGCTATTGTCTAAAGACTGAATAGATATTTTTTTTATTAAGATTGCCTGATAATGTATGTTATTCTTTTGTAAAATCCAAAAGCAGAAATTCCCGTTTTGAACATTGAACGTTATCCATGGTAGGGGCACTAGCCTGAAGTGGTGAAATGACTGAAACAGGAGCAGCACAAACTTAAATTATAAAGTGATAAATAATAAGGTCTCATTAGTGAGGCACAGTAATGTTCCATTGGCACCGGTCACCGTGGTTACGGCAGCATGACGCGTGATCCCCCTCTGACCCGAACAGATCCCTCGCTACATCATCACCCTCCACGAGCTGCTGGCCCACACGCCCCACGATCACGTGGAGCGCAAGAGTCTGGAGTTTGCCAAGTCCAAGCTGGAGGAGCTGTCCCGGTGAGCCCAGCGTGAACCGGGACGGGGTGGAGGAGAGGGTCCTCACGTCCGATCGAAAGTACACACGCAGAGGTGGACATTTCAGGTCCGGAAAGTAAAAATCCGGACCAGGATTTCGTTTTAGCCAACCTGCTGAGTATAAAGATTCACAGCCATGTAGTACTCAACTGGTCGGTTGAAACAAATTCCTGGTTTGGATTTTTACTTTCTGGATCTGAAATGTCCACCTCTGTACAGACGCTCCTCTATGTACAAGCTTTCAGACATACGAACAAAGAGGACTGTAATTCTAAATTGTGTGGATTGGGCTCCCGTTTCCTGTCCATAACATCAGCTTTTTCTCTGTGTGCCAATTCTACCCAGTATGGGTTCTGGTTGCTACTCCCGCCACGCAGCAGCATAGCGTGGTAATTGTACTGCATTTATATGGCGCTTTTAAGCGAAGCACTTTACAATTATGCCTCATAATCACCCATCGATGGCAGAGGCCATACAAGGGGCCTACCAGCTCACCAGGAGCAATTTGGGGTTTGGTGTCCTGCTCAAGGATACTTTGAGGGGTTGAGGAGGACCTGGGGCTCGAACCTACAACCCTCTGGTTGCCGAGCAGTAGCACTACCTCCTGCGCCACCATCGCCCCTGGCGTGCATGCTCCCAGCTCCTTAAAATGACGTTGAACAACGACTCGCGAACATTTTAAGTTATGGACAGCCGTTCGGAACGTATCCTGTTTGTACGTGATCTGCATTAAATAATAAAGCAACAGCAATGTGGTTATAAGCTGATATTTTCACATGCAGCTTATAAACACAGTGAAAGTATAAGTTTGCACAAATTTAAACACCAGTGGCAAAAATATGTCATAGTTACGTGAGAACCATTGATCGAACAAAGGTTGAAGTGTTCAGTATCTAAGGAGAGTATGAATGAGTGAATGCAAATCACATTCAAAGCCCTAGGTGGCATGCCAGTCCAGAACAGAGTATAGGCAGTTTAGAGATCAGGTAGCTCACTTTATCTGTTTGGACAGTGAGGGGGAACCAGAGTAAACAAGAAAAGCCAGAAAACACTGTGAAAATATGCCGACGCAGAGTGAAGAGAGATCTGAACCTCCAGTCCTGAAGGCATGAGTCAACAGTGATACCCAAAGAATCGCTGCGCCAACAGAATTTTTTTTTTTTTAATGATTTACTAAGTTTACATTGCTGATTCTGTTGAGAAAACAACATATGACTGTTGTAATGCGTGCAGCAAATTTACTGTAATTACTGTAGCATTCCACAGTCATTCCACAGATACTGTACATATTATATACATCAATAAAGATAGTTACAACATAGGTATATATTAGGGTGGGGGTGAAAAAAAATCTAAATTTTGTAGTGATTATCATGTTGTGAAAGCGCACAAACACAACACTGATGAGTATAGAAAATGGATAGTGTATATTGCCCATTGATGTGACAAGTGAGAACTTCGACCGTGTTGCGGAACCTGAAAATATTAACCTATTTCATAGATATTTTGCGCGTTTAATAACAAGGTCTACTGACAACTTTTCCGCACTATTGGAAATTTAGATTTTTTTCACCCCACCCTAGTATATATTAGGTATGAAACCTCCATTATTCTTGTGATGTACCTGTTTTTGCTCCCGCAGGGTGATTGTGATGTATCTGTTTTTGCTCCCGCAGGGTGATGCACGACGAAGTTAGCGACACTGAGAATATCCGCAAGAATCTGGCTATCGAGCGCATGATTGTGGAGGGCTGTGACATCCTGCTGGACACCAGCCAGACGTTTGTCCACCAAGGTGCGACTCCAGAGACGAAGCGTCTGGAAGTAGTATCTCATTGTGGTTTGATGGTTCACTTTCATAAGATGCACATCTATGCTGCAGCTGTGAATGGTGTGTCATGTAATAAAATGACACCAACAATTTTTAGCGACATCCGGACACTTTAAAAACAGTTTGAAATGCATTGAAAATTAAACTCAAATTAAAGCAGGTGCTATTGTCTTGTATACTTGATTTTGTGTTCAGTTGTTAATTATATTTCATGCTTTGTAATGTTTGTAAAATCAAACGCATCCCGTTCATGCAGCCAATCACAAAGCTTCTGTTTTTCACTAGGGAGCCAGTCTCTCCTTATGTTCCATCTCCCTCATACTCCCCATATTTCCCTTCCCCTATCTTCCACCTTCCTCTCACTCCCCATATTCCTCTCTCCTTATGTTCCATCTCCCTCATACTCCCCATATTCCTCTCTCCTTATGTTCCATCTCCCTCATACTCCCCATATTTCCCTTCCCCTATCTTCCACCTTCCTCTCACTCCCCATATTCCTCTCTCCTTATGTTCCATCTCAATCATACTCCCCATATTCCTCACTCCCTATGTTCCTCTTTCTCACTATGTACCGTTGACTCTTTCCCTGCCTCTCTCAGGCTCGCTGATCCAGCTTCCCTCGGTAGAGCGGGGGAAGCTTAGCAAGGTGCGCCTCGGCTCCCTCACCCTCAAAAAGGAGGCGGAGAGGCAGTGCTTCCTCTTCACCAAGCATTTCCTCATCTGCACTCGCAGCTCGGGGGGGAAGCTGCACCTGCTAAAGGTGAGCATTATTCCAGCACACGTTCTGTGAGGCTGAATGATGTGTGGCTCTGGTGTGTGTAGAACTGTAATTGGGAGGCTCACCGCTTCAAATCCCATTTCTGGCTGAGTGGTTTTGCGATTGGGCCCCTGAGCCGGGTCTTGAACCCCAAACTGCTCCAGGGACACATTCTGACCCTGCTTTGTCACGTGGATGTTCTGCTAAATGAATGTGTCTATTTCGCCCCTTTTACAGTGGCCAAAATTGGTAGTCTTCTCTTTGGTTTGTTGTGAAAAGGAAGAAAAAAATTTTTTTTTTGAGGCACACAGTAGCTCAGTAAAAAAAAAAAACTGGGTTTAATCCAATGGTGAATCAAACCTCTCCAGCAGGTTGGAGGCTGTTTTGGCTGTAGGGGGGGGGGGCAGCACTGTGTCCTCCAATCAAGCCTTCTTCCCTCCATCTATCACCCTGAGTCTGAAACCCCCTCCTTCTCTCCATCTGCCCCTTCTTCATCCTCTACGCTTCCTGTATTATCTGTGCAGCTGAATCTTATCTTATCTGGATCTGATAACTGGGATACATTGGGACTTTTTTTTCGGAATTAAAACAAATATAACGACCTTGCGGCCTTTGTTACGTATTGCTGCTCCAAACATTGTTCCGGGACATCCATTGTGCATCTGGAAAACGTTTCTGTAATACTCTGTGCATATTCCGAATTGACATATTTGTTGAGGATGAAAAAAGGCCCACGGCCATCAGTATCAAACATGAGCAGCTAGTTTCTGGCTCCCAACAAGGAAATAAGGCTCAGTCCACTTTTCAATGACTTTCTGGTGCAGACATGTTCACATTCTCTGTACTACTCTGTACTGCAATATGTGCGTTATTGAGAAATATATAAATTAAATATATATTGTGCTCCCACAGCAAGGCGGGGCTCTGTCCCTCATCGACTGCACACTAATCGAGGAGCCTGATGCCGCTGAAGAGGAAGGTGAGTGTGAAACGGGCCAATTAACCAGCAAATTATCAAACCATACAAAAATACATTAAACACTGGATTTATGTGGGATGTTTTTTTTCCCCCACTACAAAACGTGTTTTTTTTTTCCCACGAAAATGGTTTAAGTGAAAATAAAAATGGCCGCCGAGTCTTGATTGTTTAGTTCCAGGCTAGTATACATGGTATTCCTCTAATAGCTAAGAGAGCACCATGCCCCGTCTCATGCCCCATCTCGTGCCCCTTCAGCCAACTCCACGGGGCAGGCGTTCTGCCACCTGGAGTTCAAGATGGTGGTGGAGACGCCCGACGGCCTAGCCTTCACGGTGGTCCTGCTAGCCCCATCTCGGCAGGAGAAGGCGGCTTGGACCAGCGACATCAGCCAGGTGGGACATCCTGCTTCCTAGAAGAGTTCACCTCCGAAGGGGGCAGCGGTGGCTTGATGGTTAGGGAAGCGCACCTGTAATCGAGAGATTGCTGGCTCGAATCTCCCACCAACCGGTCACCACTGAGGTACCCCGAGCAAGGTACCGTCCCCAAGCACTGCTCCCCGGGTGCTGAATTAGCTGCCCCCTGCTGTGTCATGAAAGTCACATATGGGTTAAATGCAGAGGACACATTTCGTTGTTGCGCACTGTGTGCTTTGCTGTGGTGTGTTAACAATGTCCACTGATAACTAAATTCGATTCATCTGTCTGCCTGCTGGGTGACTCAGAAGCAGTTAAAATGTAGTTGCTGCTACCTGCTAGACAGAAGCCCTTTTTGAGAAGATCGGTCCATTCATTTATTTAGTGCAGTTTGGTCTCTTATTACAGGCTATTTGTTAAAGTGGCTATGAAAATGCATCTGGTTTCGTATGTAGACGATTCCGCTTAAAACTTCTCCTGGATTTAAAAAAACTGAACTTTCCATTATTCTTCTTGAAGTTTGATATGTGTTTTATCTGTATTTATGAATATGGACATGACTTAACAAGACTTGGAGTGAACTTAACAAGGAGTGAACTGTCAGAGATTTCCAGAAATGTCAGGGCAACTAGAGCGTCTGCCTGAGTTGACAAATGAGATATCAGGGGAATCGCAGTTTGATAGGATGGTAAACAGTGATATTTGTCGCTGTTTCCAGTCTTATTTCATCGATGTCCTAATTTTGCTGACTAAGGTACAGAGAGTGGCCTATATAGACTACCACCTCTAACAACATCTTTCAGATTCAGTTTGGGAATCAGTCAGTTCCTATAAGGAAGCATTGCACATAAAGAAATATTGAATATCTGTTATTATTTATGATGTTTGAGTATTTACTAAACAGCTAATATTGTCAGCAGCTGGTTTAAAAGAAATTATTTTAAGTTGGTACCTTGGTACGGCTAAACGCAGACTAAAACATATAATTGATGCATTGATGCATTACCGTTATATAATTGTCTTGTTTGTAATGTCATTATATACAGTGCAACATATGCATAGCTTATAGTTTTACATTGATGGATGTTCACTGAAGTAGCAAAAGGCTTTAAATTTGATCAATTTACTGTTTTTGTTATGTTTTAATCTTCTAATGTACTATATGAAGATTATATGTAGGGATATATGTATGGATGGGGAGTTTGTTTAGGGGGATTTTCCATTAAAAGCTACTTCCATCTCTCAAAACTATGTTTTTACAATCTGCCGTGCTACTAGTTGTTATTAAAAGTGTAAAAGTCCTTCCAGGCTGTCGACCCCTTATCTGCTGTTTGTACACTTGACTGGGGTATGCGTGTGATGTCACGCATGACCGATACCCGATCCGTCAAATAGGTCTGGATCGGCGCCAGTATTCAGATCAGTGCATCTCTAGTTATATGCCATATTATATAATCTTGACTGCCATTTTGAGGACGTTTTCAGTGTTGCTGTTAATTGACAGACATGAGGTACATTATTGTTAAAAATAACCATTGTATTGTACTAGCAGTTCAGGATTATTAGGGTCATGGTGGGAGGACTTTTTCTAAAACTCTTTTAAAGACATGGCTGCATCCTGTTTAATACACTGATACTCACTTTCTTTACTTCCTTGCAGTGCATCGATAACATCCGGTGCAATGGCCTGATGACTAGTGTGTTTGAGGAGAATTCCAAGGTCCCTGTACCTCACATGATCAGGTAAATGGTGGTGGCTGTCTGGTGTCTTCTTCTTCTTTCTCTTTGGAGTTCTTTAATTTTCATATTCCGTGGAGAACTGAAATAGGTTCACTACACTGGCATCTCTTAACTGCTCACCAGTGTATGCCTTATCCAGAAGGTACTGGATGTATGGATTTTGGACCGACTTGTATGGCTATAAAGTGGCAGATCACATTATTTAAATCCTTGCTTTTAATTTCAATTAAATATGTTTTAAAACCTTTAAAAATTTGGATAGTAGAATGCAAGCAGCATGTAAGCATACAATAACATCCTAACATTAATTGTATAATGTTTGTAATTAATGTAGATTAAAGCTGTTAAGGATGCAAAGGTATACTAACATGCTCCTTAAGAATGTTTGATGAATGCATTATGAAGGTGCAATGAATGTTCTATGAATGCGGTATGAATGCATTATGAAGGTGCACTGAATGTTCTATGAATGCGGTATGAATGCATTATGAAGGTGCATTGAATGTTCTATGAATGCAGTATGAATGCATTATGAAGGTGCCGTTAATATAAAGCGTTGCCTATAATTGTGCAATACGAGAAGAATGGATGCATATGTTAACAGATGCATTGTTTTTCCATGTCTTGTATTATCCCGTGTTGGTTTTTCAAAACTATTTGATAGCTTGTGTATGGATGTGTATTGTTTTATAGACATCGTAATAGCAGCTCTTATTCTTTTTTGTTAGGTAGAGTATGTTGCGACCCTGTTTGTCTTGTTTTGTCTGGTGCGTCTCCTAGCTGGATATCACTGCGCCTTTTGTGCCAGACTTTTCTGTGTTGCCTGTCCGACTCACCTGAACTCTTTACCCGCAATAGAGAGTTCCTCCCGCAGCCCAGTCACAGGCCACTTGGTTGTGCTCTTCATTAGATCCGATGCGCGTCTCCATAAAGATGATGTTGACATTTGCTTCAGCAAGACGCTCAACTCCTGCAAGGTTCCCCAGATCCGCTACGCCAGCGTGGAGCGCCTACTCGAGAGGCTGACCGACCTCCGCTTCCTCTCCATCGACTTCCTCAACACCTTCCTGCACACGTACCGCATCTTCACCGCTGCCGCTGTGGTCATGGACAAGCTGGCAGACATCTACAAAAAGCCCTTCACGTCCATCCCGGTCAGGTGAGAGGGGTATAACCCAAAGTGCCTTCAAGAAAAAGACCCAGCAAGGTCAAATCCAGCACTTCTCATTCCTCTTGGCCAAGAAGGGTCAAACCACCTTCCAGTCAGGGAGCAGGAAGGAGAAATTAATGAGAAAAAGAGAATACCCAGGCTGCAGTTTGCGACCAAAAATGTATTATTAACAGACACACACCCATAATTAAACAAAAAATTGTGCTGCGGTCTCTTAATTTTTTCTGTGACTGTATATTCACTATCCCTGGGGTATAGTGAGTCACCAAAGCAGATAGGTCCCTAAACCACATCCAAAACACCGATTTGTATGGTGTTTTACCATGCATATCTGAAGCTACTGTTTTACTCCGTGGTCTAGTGGTGGGCCATATGCCAATCTTTTATTGTAACCAGTTACAATTCTATCCTCGATACGCATTTCAGAGGTACCATTACAATCAGAATGCAACGCTACATTTACTTTAATTTGGCAGATGCTTTTGTCCAAAGTGACATACAAGCTAAATAGCACATTACAAACATATGTGCTGTTGAGGAACCGACTGAGCTTGGCTTCAAAATGAATGCCTAGTCACAAACACACTACTTAACACTGTTATTATAATGACAGAACAAACGGCAAACGCCTGTGATGGGATGCTTGCATGTTTGGAGGCTGCAACAGTATTAGGACAAAGACAGACCATTGTGAAACAAAGCCATTTCAACTGGCATATAGTACTGTCTGTATACAGTATCTCACTTCTTTGTCAATTATCTATCTCATTGGACAAGATATGGGACTAAAAACTTAACTGATCCCTTTCGACCAGTTAGCTGACTTTGAGGGAAAAAACCCAATAGGCTTTAAAACCAAAAATACTGTGATTTGTCATTTTGGCCATATCTCGCACCTCTATCTATCTATCTGTTTGTTTATGTATTTATGTATTTATTAATTGCCATATTATATTTAGGATTTAAACTTAAATGCTTGAACCACTCTCATGCAGTCATCTTTTGGTCTATTAGTGTCTGTTTTTATATATTATTGGTCTTGCTTTCTCACTGTGCTGCTGTTTTCCAGCCATGTATCATAGTTACTGTACGAAATATCTTGCAGGACATCTGCCTAATGTTTTGGTCTGAATATACATATATTTTACTTTTATTTGCATCATTCAAAGGAGCCCTGTTCTCCACCACCACCTACACATAGAGCATGCAGTACTAAACTAGGTCCTTCATTTCATGTGTATGACTTTACTGTTTCCTGTTTTCTATTACCTGTTTCTTGTATCATCTTTCCAGTTTCCTGTTATTCTATTCTATTCTATTCTATTCTATTCTATTCTATTCTATTCTGTTCTATTCTATTCTATTCTATTCTATTCTATT
>JAABNY020000119.1:27321045-27332027 GCA_015164015.2 Brevimyrus niger
CGCTCCGTCTGACGCCCGGCATTGAGCTCGGTGATGTGAGGCTTGCATGCAGCTGCTCAGCCACGGAAGCCCGTTCCGCGACGCTCCCAGTGCACAGTTTTTGTGCTGGTTAATGCCAGAGGAGGTTTGGGACTCGACTTTTAGTCACTGTCTGCCTGAGCACTCAGCGGCCCACTCTCAGTTCACGTGGAGCCTCTGTTGTTCTTAACACTTCCGCTTTGCAGTAATGCCACTTACAGTAAACTATGGAATATCTAGCAGAAAGAAATTGTCTTATTGCAAAGGTGGCATCCTATGACGGCTCCACGCTTGAATTCACTGGGCTGTTCACAACCACCTGTTCTGTCACACGTGTTCGTGAACCTGACTGCATAGGCAGGTGTCTCATTTTATACACCTGTGGCAATGGGTCTGAATGAAACACCTGAACTCACTGATTAAGAGGTGTGTCCCAATACTTCTGTCCATATAGTGCATCTTCGAACCGGTCACATGAAGGATGGCGATTGTATGTTTCATATCTCATCACTAAACTGAATACTGTTTCTATTTATGTAGTTGTATAATTTTACTTCAGAAATTAGCGTCATGCATGTAGCATAAAGGAAAAAGTTGATCCTTTTAAAATCGCGAATATTGAAATAGTCCCCTTTCATGGCAATTTATTCATCAGCTAGAAAGATGCTGTTATGGGTTTTTCTGTTTTTATTACGCTGTTGCATGCATTTTGTTTCTGTACTGTATGTGAGGGATTTAAACTGTGTACTGAGCAAACATTTAAATTTAATTTGCAAGTAAAAATATTTTAGATATAAGGGCAAAATTCCCTCAATTTCAATATAAAAATGTTCAAACTGCACTGGAATGAAATTCCTTGGAGACCCTGACATTGCAAAAAGATAATTAAAGATGCATTTCCGGCTAAATAAAAGGGGTTATATAATGGATATTATTAAAAACATTCCCCAGATGACTTAGAAATGGTAAGTGAGTTACCATTTAAAGTGCTTTAGAACTGCACAGCTATTAAAGCTCTGTAAACAGCAGGCTTGCCTTTTAGCTCTAGATTTTGGGCTTATCACACAGCTTTAACATCTTCATTAGGACTTCAAACACAGTGACATTTCTGCTGTGGCTTATTTAACCCCCCTGCATTAAAACAACACCGGATCTCTGAAGTACAGTGTCTCAGCACCGACTGGGGATTTGATTAGCAATTCCCTCCCCTGCTTCTCTGATATTTATACCAAGTAACGACTAAAAAGTCTCATAATTACAATGTTCAGCTGTGGACTCATCATTCACATATATATAAGTTTTCTTCTATTTAGGATTATGGATGTATTCTTGAATCGTGAATCCTAGACTCTGCTCAGTCTTTGGCACTGAACAACATTGAATATTTACAAGAAACATGGAATTCTGTAGACTAATAGAGTTCTGTTACCTGTCATAGCAGTAGACTGATGTGATATTTTGTTTAGGGTATATGCACAAGAATGTAGTTTAACAAATTCTACAAGTGTTGTAATGTTATGAAAGCATTTAAATGCACAAGTAGATAGTTCTGCTGCTTTAGTTACTGGAAAAGCAGAATTTTAAACAACTGCTTAACGGATACCTTCATGCAAAGAGGCTAAGAATCTGTATTTACATGCCAAATACTAACAGGCGCAATTAAAGTGCAACACTTGTGGTTGAAAGGTACAAGTGATTCCAACCTAATAAAGAACCTTCAGCTTATTGCTCCTTAATTGTCTGCTAATGAATTTAGTGTTAAATTTGGACTCCAGTACCTGCCCGGATATTGAAGATGAGTGGAGGTCTGGCTTTTTTATTAGTTTCTCTAGCATCTGTTAATCATCTTCAGTGCCCCCCCCCTCCCAACAAGAAAGCAGAGACTCGTCCTGTGACCTGCTGCTTTCCTGGTACTATTGTAAATAAAAACGATATTTCAGTTTAGTCTGAAGGGTCACTGTTATTAAAAGTGTTGTTATACGTGAATTGGAGCCGTAGACCTTTAAAAGCAGACGGACCCCAAACTGTTCTTGTGGGTGACGGATTGCACCGATTGTATTTTCAGATAGAATATAATACAACAGCGCTTTTTTAGATTTAGTTGCCTGACTTTATACACGCCTGGAGAACTGGTACAGGTACCAAAACAGCAGGGCTTCTCTGAGACCTGAATCAGTACTTTTTGATTAAATATGAGTGACTGTGTCCTTAATTATGCTGCCCTTTTGTCAGGGTCTAGTGTATTAGATGTATGACGTGTTTCTTTTGCCACGAAGATGTGAGCCATAAAACATTCTGGCGATTAACTGATCATGTTGTGGAGATACTTCTCCACTTCAAACAGCCAGCTACTCAGGTTACTTCTATTTGTACGACGTCCACAAGTGACATACGGAATGGCAGATAATAGATCACAGGCATACTGCAGTTACGGAGCCAAACTGAGGAGGAAGAGAGGATAGAGCCTTATAATGTGCTTGAAAACATTGTAGGGTGTGACACTCTGACAGAAAAGCTATTAATATCTGCACACCATGAGGTTCCTACTAGAGACGTGCACCCAGTGTTGCCTAGATACCATAACCAGGGGGTGGTCAAGGATGGAGTAGGTCAGTGGTTGGAATAGCTAGTTGTGGTATCTCACACAGCATGAGGCTGCTTGCGACGCATTACACTGACCTGTGACTTTCTGGTCTTTCTCCAAAGGCTGAAAGTCCCAAGACTGAGTGCTTTGAATCGCTCTCAGCTATGGAGCTCGCAGAACAGATCACCCTGCTAGACCACATAGTCTTCCGGAGCATTCCGTATGAGTAAGTGCCCAATGCGATAATTCCATTCCCTCTGTATAAAGGCCCATCAATTAAAGGTCGTTACTTATGATATCACTATCACCTCGATTACTCCTTTCAAGTGAGTGTCAGTCACGGTGTTTCTTTGCTAGTGAGTTCCCTTTTAAATGATGTCGTCCCCTATGAGTGAGACTCAGTCATTACGTAATTGACTAGGATTGTGAATGAGTCACGCGATGGGCCTTGTGAATGTCATTTTTAGTGTTCAAATTTCTGTTGGATACATCTTTACTAACACGGCTGTGGGATATAATTTGGCTCATCGTAGCCTAATGACATGTGAAAGATTGCATACTGCCTTTCTTGCATTAGGGAATTTTTTGGCCAAGGGTGGATGAAGGTGGATAAGACTGAAAGGACACCCTACATCATGAAGACCAGCCAACACTTTAATGAGGTACTTTTTGGCCACACCTAGAGAAACCACTCAAAAGTCATCTGATGCACACACATTTTTGTATCATGTCTAATTTTACTCAGATCAATCATTCAGTGAAATTTTAATTAGCTATAAAGAAAAATTATTTTCCCAGTCATATTACAAACAATAAAAACTACTATAGTTGTATCTGTCAAAATTAATAATACGTGTTATTTTACCCTTTTACCCCTGGGCAATAGTACAAATGCAAATGCAGAAATGTATTAAAGGAATGTTATTCCCTGTCCTGCCCATTGATTCTTTGCCAGATGAGTAACCTGGTGGCGTCTCAAATCATGAGCCATACAGATGTGGGCTCCAGGGCCAACTCCATTGAGAAGTGGGTAGCAGTAGCTGACATTTGCCGCTGCCTACACAATTACAATGGCGTGCTGGAGATCACCTCTGCCTTCAACCGCAGCGCCATCTACAGGCTGAAAAAGACATGGGCCAAGGTCTGCAAGCAGGTAGATTCATGGTCAACTGTCCAAACTGGCATTTATTTAATCTGATAGTAGGTACTTCTGTATTTATCTCAGATAATCATCTCCAGTGGATTTCTCGAAGCATTTAAGTAACAAACTACTGTGAGGAACATACCGTATGTCACAGATCTCAAATTAGCTTATCACAGATGCCATAAATTAAAGCCTTGTTCTCCTCGCAGACGAAAGCCCTGATGGACAAGTTGCAAAAAATAGTCTCATCTGAAGGAAGATTTAAAAACTTGCGGGAAACCCTAAAAAAGTGAGATTTAATTTATTCATGACATTTCCTTTGTTCATGACATAAGAGTTTATAGAATGTGCTGCTTAGTTTGTCTGTCTTGCTGAGAATCTGCGTCTTGGCGTGTGCCAACTCACATGGTTCTGGGTCCGCCTAGCTGTAACCCACCCTGCGTCCCCTACCTGGGCATGTACCTGACCGACCTGGCGTTCATCGAAGAGGGAACACCCAACTTTACAGAAGAGGGTCTGGTCAACTTCTCTAAGATGAGAATGGTAAGACGAAAACTGACAAAAATGTGTGCAGCGACACACAAATATAATTATCAAATGAACACTTGCATGTAGCTATTTTGACAAGCTATATTAGTGGCCAAAATTGTGGAAGCACTTTAAAAATGACTAATATCGGCGGTAATGTTTATACACAATCAAAGCATGTTACAAATATCATACGTTGGATGATTACATAAGTAACTGGAGCAGCAGCTGAAAAAAGTTCTGCAGTCTCTAAAAATCGTTTCCACAGTTTTGGCCACTAGTGTAGGTTGTCAAAAATGTATCATCTACGTTTTCATTTGATAGTTATAATTGTGTGCCATTGAGCATTTGCAATTGCCTGTAATTTAATATACGTATGAAAAAGTAGCTTTCAGACTATAACTGTGATTAAACGCTTCTCCCACATGTTCCCTTTAGATCTCACACATCATCCGTGAGATCCGCCAGTTCCAACAAACTCCCTACAGGATTGAACACCAACCCAAGGTATGTCCTCAAGAAGCCACAGCTTGATTTCAGAGGGTGTTTGGGTGGCCTTGCCTGTAACTTGTTTTTTAATTATGAAATATATTTTAGAAAATGTCCGAACACCTGTGGCTATTGAAAACTGAGCCGTGAAGGAAGCTAATATGTCTGATGTCTTACTCATTATGTCAAAATAAAGAGCCATGATCGCCCATAGATGACATGGACAATGGGGATTATCTCAGAACGTCTGCACTAAGCGAGATCTGGCATGTATTAAATGACAAGCGAACAGCTAGTTTTCATATGTGACGAGTGGGATCCTGGTGAAATCAGCACACGAAAGATCTGAGTGACTTGGACAAGGGACAAAGATCAAGAATGCGGTCTGATGAGTCCGATGAGTCCGCTTTCCTTTTTCATCCTGTGGATGGGCACGAGTACATGTGCTGGTTCCCTGGGTGAGGGCACCCTAGCCACCAAATTCCCCAGATCTGAATCCTCAGAAGTGTCACTGGGATGTGCTGGGACAGGAACTCCAACCTGCAGATGTTCCACCTTGCAACAGAACCTATATTGTGCTTTATCTTGATTTCTCTGATATCCTTGCGTGCCATTAGAGGACATGTCAATAATTTGATTGGATCACTATGTAAGATTCTGATAGGCTAATATGTATAGAACACTGTCTAGAATGGAAATTGGCTTTGTGAGCTACCTTGACACTTAGCTGAGGCTAGCATATTTTCCTGTCCTTTGTGATTTTCTAGGTTACGCAATACTTGCTGGACAAAACCCTAGTAATGGACGAGGACGCACTGTACGACCTGTCCCTGAAAATTGAGCCGCGACTCCCGGCTTGAAGCTTGTAGTTTGGCACCGTGCAGAGGACGGCCATAGCAGCCAGAGGACACAACGCCAGGCCGGCTGAGGAGCGGAGGAGAAACAGAACTGTAGCACGGCAGAGAGAGCAGATTAGCGGAGAGAGACAGGAAACGGGACGAAGTGGTCAGAGGTGGGTGTCACGGCTTCGGACGCCGTGCGGTCGCTACATTCTCAGCGAGCGGAATATGAGAAGCTAGAGGCGTGAAACAAGAGCAGGAGATAGAAACGCTTCTCTGTTTTGAAGAGAAAAGGGGAAGTTCTGGGAGACGTAGCATGTACATAAATGTTATTGCGTCACTGGCTTTTCTTTCCCCCCTTTGTGGCAGAATCAATGCCTCACATTGCCATTTTACGGAAAAATAAGCTGTATTCTAGGTGTACTCTGTTGGCAAGAATGACTTTATATGTCTGTAATGTGTTTGTTAGCCTGTTTTGTTTTTATTTCCGTCACGGTTACAGTTTGGGGCGGGCAGACTGGTGCCGTATGTGAACCCATCATCTTTCATATCTTAGACAAATCATCTCTATCTGCAGTACTCAGAATAGTGCACAGAACTCCAGTATTTGAAGAGAATCACCTGTATGAAAGGCTTGTTTTGCTTTTCTTTTTTTTTTAATTCTTTGCCCGTCAGTGTCAACAAGTGAATCTGTAGTTTTTAATCCATTCATTGTTGCAGCGTCTGGGACTATCTGTGTTTTCATTTAATTGACGGTGACTTGTTAGCTAGGCAGCGCCGAGGCTAGATCTGCAACCCCAGCGCTGTAGGTTCAGCTCACTCCCCCAGCTCTGTGCGTGTCGAGCTTGCATGGCCTCTTCGCATCATCCAGCCTCTTCTGCGGTCCAGGACGTGCAGCTGGGAAAATTGTTGTGTCTAAATTGCCGATTGTGTGTGACTGTGGGCCCAGTGATGGATGGGCGCCCATCTAGGCCGCTAACCGTGCCATGAGCTTGGGGATCGTCACAGCATCGCTCTGGATAATCATTTATGCAAGATAAATAATTTATTAGCTCTTTGATTTTACGCACATTAGACCATCTGGTTATTTAATGAGGCTTTTCCCGATTAAAGAGCCGTTTCCCTTCTGGAATCGTAAACGAAACCCTTTGCTCATAAACGCAGTAGACCTAAAACTAGATCTAATCCAAACTGAAGATATTTTTCTGGTGCAGTTTATCGTTGATTTTTATTTAAACAGATAGGGGAAATAAAGATTGTAAAACAGTGACATTTGAAGCCAGTGTTTTTAAGAGATCCTTAATTATTAGTTAATTAGAAGCCTGTGATTTGCATATTACTCAGTGTGATTACTATGTGAGACGGTATTGACTTTAGCAACAAAATATGACTTTATAGCCAATAAACCTTACTCACGAAATTGTTATGGTTAAACTGGCTTAAAACTGGTTTTAAAACAGGTGTACATGGGAAATTCAATAGAAATCATTGTTACAGAAATGATCCATCTTAAATGTGACTTCAAATGCTTTATCATGCTGTGAGATGCATCAAAATGTTTCTATTTTGAAAATTCAAACAGGGTGATGAATCAGTGATTAACGGTTTAATTGATACTGCTTGGCAATACCCTTGATTTCAGGTTGAACTGAAACTGAATAAGCATGCAGACTATTGAAAAACGTATTGTATAAGTTATGTACTATCCCCCCCTGGTGGTTAAAGTCACTCCATAACATTTAATGAATCCTGGGCCCATCACAAATGTAAACATTTTCCCGCAATTCATCTCCTTTTCACCGTGACAGCAGTTTCTGTAGAGAGTTAAACGCGATATATTTGCTTGGCTTAACAGTACATTATTTGAACGTCAAATATTTCACGACTGCATCAAATATTATAAGCTAGCAACTCAAAGTCACTGTTGACTAGCTATATGGCTGAGAAGATAAATATGTACGACGGCTAATTGTTACTTATATATTTGCACAAAGACTGAGTTGGAGAGGTTACTGTGAAGAAAAACATACTTCTATGTCCCTATAGAAACAACTACTTATATTTATATATATTTAATAAGTGGTAGATCGAATACAATGATATGCATCTTGTAGTCATCTTGTACTTGCTTGACCCATAAAGATAGGCTTTATCCTTCATGTAATTATCTCCTTGTAATAGCTATTGTTATTCTCAAGACTGACATGCACCTACTGTTACTTCCACGGTAGCGGTGTTGACTGAAATGCCTTAACACATGACCAGCCATAAACAAAGGAATTTGTTATATACCGAGAAATGTGAAAACTGAAAAATGAAAATATTCATCTTGGGGAATGTAGACAACGTCAGCACTGCAATGCCATGGGAAAATGCTCCATTTGTCAGCCTTGGTACATGTTTCGTTATTTTGTTTTATTTATCCTGGTAGTGCAGCTACAGTGGAGTAAATCATTTAAAAAATATAAATCTTTTACTGTTGTACTGGGGAGCAGTGCATTTGTTCACAAAAGTACATATGTATTGATTGGTTTTTTTTTTTTCCTTAGTTGAGAAAGCTAACAAACATTTGCTAATTAAAAAAAAAAATTTAAGAAAAAAATTAATCAAGAAAACCAATGCATTTATTGTAATTGACCAAATACTGACTGTTTTTATGGTTGAGATTCAATCAAAGACCTCTTTACTCAGACAAAATATAATAATGAAAAAAAGGAAAAGGTATAATGAATTAGTAGTCACCACAGGGCTTTGGAGTGGGACGGACAGCAACGTGGCTATGCTTGCATGACTAGATTTGAATTTGTTTGCTATTTATTTCAATAAAGTTTTGCTGTATTTATGTACATAGTGTGTCACAAAAGAAGCTGAAACGGCATAGGCTGTTTATTTTAATGTCTGCTGGAAACACTCTGCTGCTTTTTAAAAGTTGTATACTAGTGGGTATTTTGTCTCTCCCAAGTCATCATAAAAACATAAAGATTTAAATTATGTAGCACAACATTTGTTCATTTTCCCGTTTTTTAATAATTTACTGTAACGGCGAGTTCCGCCGATGCAGAAATACACAGCATTGCATGTGTCTGTATGGGACCTAACTGCGGTGTCTGCTGTTTTTAAACTTATGCTGTATATTATTGTTTAGAAATGATCGCTGTTGTTTCTCTTTTTCTCTTTCTCTTGTCTCTTCTTGCCCATTGACTCTTTAGGAGTGTGTATGTCTGATCCCATTCAATGCTTACATGTAAAATAAAAGTCTTTTGAAAGTGTCAATCTCTTTGCTTGATTTTGGTGGGCACTTTTGCTCTGTAAATTGAATGACCATAGGGGTATTCTACAAAGCAGGATTACCCAGTTAGCTGGATAATTTAAGTCAAGGAAGAGAGGGAAGTTTCCTTCCTATTGGACAACCCTTACATTTGTCTGAACGTATATATCTGGCTAATGAAAAAATCCTGCTTTGTGGGGGAAACCCCCCAGATAATCCATGTCAGGGAGGACACTTTAAGCTAGAACAGTATTTGTAAACTACCAATTCAATTAATGCAGGCATGGCCAATCTCATCCGCAAAGGGCCACTGTGTATGCGGGTTTTCGCTGAAACTCCCTAATTAGATTACTAATTAGAGGACTGTTTGGCTGAAGAGTCCTCACACCAGGGTGAGAACAGCTGACCTACAGGTTATCCCAAAAACCTGCATACACACCGGCCCTTTGCGGATAGGATTGGGCATCCCGGAATTAAAAGGAACCGGATTTCCCTTAAGCATTGAGTTTTTGCTGTTTGCTGAATCTCCTATAATCATGCATGTGTCACTAATGTTAATGTGAAACAGCTGGGTGAATCTTCCAGTCACGGAAACGAACCGATCAAATCACAGGAAGAACTGAATTATTTAGCCAAGCCTAGGAGCCTTTCAGTTTTGAAGTAGGTTGTAAAACCTGTAGCTGAAGGAGTCCTCCTGACATGGATCTGATTTGATCTGATCTCCCAATCTGTAGAACAGCTGAGTCCTTACATAGAATCGAAAATCCTGTCATTCTACATTATCTGTCTGAGGTTCACGGCTCTTAGGGTTATTTCATCATTATCATTTTTTATTCCATTATCGGGTCTTTTTGGAGGCTCGATATAGGAGTCGGGCCATCGGGAGCCAGCAGACACATTTCAGGTTATGGCATTTCGAAAACTCGCCTCTAGTTTCAGGACAGCTGCATGCTCAGTGCACATATTAGTCACTTCTGACGTTCTAATGCATACGACACTGTTCCACTAATGCCGTGACATCCGTTTATACGAACTGGTAGCTTCTTAAAAATGGGCAGGAATGTTTGACATCACTGGCCGGGACGCATTAAAGTGTGACGCCCCGCTGATGGTGTGGGCCCGGGGACGCTCCGCGGGAGGACCGGAGCGGGTCAAGCTGAAGGGCAAACCGGGCCGGTCCACGTGGATCCTGACGGGTTAACAGCTGAAAGCGGATTGGTTGGCGTCGGCGCGGGCGGCTAATCCCGTGGCAGTATTCGCTCACTTTACACGGAGTGTCTCATTCTCTGAACAGCAGGACCGGAACACTTGCTACCCAACAAGGTACTGTGGCATTTCTCTGCTTCATTTTAAGGCAAATCCTCCACCATTACTCTACGTTACTCTAAGTTTACTCAAGTTTGGCATTTACATCCTGTAGTATTGTGTGCATGAATGCCATATTCTGACATTTGGTAGAATCGAACTGAATATCTTTATGTATAAAAGTATTACTGTCACTGCTGTACGCTAAAGAATTCCCCCCTTCTGGGGTCAATAAAGTATCTTATACCTTAAGTCTATTTAGATCTTCCATGTTTTCCTCAACTATACCTACAAGAAGTACAACAGCCCGATTGTGTTTGAGCTATTTCTGTGATCACTGTTGCAGACACTTGCTATAATATATGTGTTAATATTATTTAAATCATGCATATACCCTAGAAGAAACTAAAACAATTTATATGAGATATATGAGATTTATAGTTAACAAACAGTAATACATTTTGTGGTGGTTTAACTGTGAGATGTTTTACACCTTTCTAATATATTCAGTAATTGAATGTATTTATTGAAAAGTAACATAGGCTAATTCTTTTCAAACTTGTTGGTATTTCCAATATAGCGAAAGATGAAACACATTTCACAATGCAGTCTGTATGAACTGGCCCAGGTAATTGCTGTATATCCTAAATATCTAAGTTTAGGTAAAATTTTAATATATTTTTTTTATCACAATTATATCATTTAATGTTAGATTAACTTCCTTGCTTTGGATGTAGGTGTCACACGGCATAAATGCAATAAGCCATGATAAAAAAGTGCTATCCAGTGTTCAGCAGGTGCTGGGAG
>JAABNY020000119.1:27334327-27345164 GCA_015164015.2 Brevimyrus niger
TGTGCCGCCAGGCGAGCGTCTCGATAGCCGGAGCTGCCGAAGTGCAGTGAAAGCGGCGGCACTGGCACTGGCACTGGTGCACTGGCGAGCCTCACATCAGCCGATGAAGCTGCCAGGGGCAGGCAACGTTAATTGCTGTACTCAGAGCCAGACGTAATGAGACAGAGCGAGTCAGCCGGCAGTGACCAGTATAGCCCATCGAAGAAACAATTAAGTAGGAGAATGGAAATGCAACATCTGGACTGTGCCGTGAACGAGGCTTAATATAGCCTCAGTGCTCAAACACTGACAACTGGAAAACAATAGCATTATTCTGCTCTAGCACTTAATTATTCCTACAGACTTCACAAAGGTGTGCATGTATACTATTTTAGGATAGTATACACTATACAATATAGTATACCTATATACTATACTATATAAGTATACATTAGTGGCAATCGTCCAATATACATATGCAGTCCAATATACACTGGATGATTGAATAAGCAACTGGAGCAACAGTTGAATAAATTTCTGCAATCTGTAATAATTGTATAGTACTTACAATTGTTAAGGAAAGGACAATGTATGTATTACGTCAAAGTAATTAACTCAATCTGGCTTTTGTAGAAGCGTTTTCTCTCTATAATCATTTTATTGTAGCAATCATTTCTGGTGAAAGGATGGTTTGAGTAAGGCTTGTAGAAATACTAAAAGTTGTAAGTATGGCGGTCAGCTGCTTCACTGTGAATCTCTTAGTAATGCCATCGTGCGTCTTTGTTCCCCAACAGTGCCGATTTCCCGGACCTACGGCATCATAACAACTGCATGGCGTCTTCGCTGACGCCGGCCATCTACAGCAAACTGCGCGACAAGTGCACCCCTAGCGGCTGGACCCTGGACCAGTGCATCCAGACCGGCGTGGACAACCCTGGGCATCCCTTCATTAAGACCGTGGGCATGGTGGCTGGGGATGAGGAGAGCTACGAGGTTGGCTTTGGAATCTGTGGAGGTCCCATTGCTACAGTTTGATATTCCGCAAAAGTACCACTGCCAGGAACATACCGGCTATTGAGTCAGTCACCAAGGGGTTAATGGCATGAATTTAAAATCTGAACATTATCAGTTCAACTCCCAGGACCCAGGCCTGTAATATCCTTGACTGAGGAGTATAAATAACTTGATTCAGTAAAATTTCCAACTGCCTCATTTGGTATTTATAATGTGCTTGGAATAGTGGGCTTATCATTCTGCCCGTTTCATGCTCATGTTTATAAATTGATATAGTTATCAGAAATGATCTAGATCTGCAAGTTCAGCATTTAATGAATTATTGGGGAACATGACCAGTTGTTTCGCTTGTTCCTCTTCGGTGCCTCTGAGGTCGTCTTTCTCTATATTCATGGGAACTTCTGCCATCCGCAGGTGTTTGCTGACATCTTCGACCCTGTCATCAAGGACAGACACAATGGATATGACCCCAGACGCATGAAGCACCCTACTGACCTGGACAGCTCTAAGGTAACTAGCTTAACAATCTACTCTTACCATTAGGTGCTCCACCTTGGGAAATATGGAACTGTTAGTTAAATCGGCAACGCCTGAGCGGTCTCGATGGTGTCAGCCTTGGGCTCCAGATAGGTTAATTCGCCCCTGCTTACCATGGCAACCGATCACGTCTGCCTCCCCACCCCCCCCCCCCTACCCCGCAGATCACCTCTGGCATGTTCGACGACCGCTACGTGCTGTCGTCGCGCGTTCGCACGGGCCGCAGCATCCGAGGCCTCGGCCTGCCGCCCGCCTGCTCCCGGGCTGAGCGCCGTGAGGTGGAGCGCGTGGTCGTCCAGGCGCTGTCAGGCCTCAAGGGCGACCTGTCCGGGAAATACTACAGCCTGAGTGACCTGACCGAGAAGGAGCAGCAGCAGCTGATCGACGTAAGCGAGCTGTCCGTCTGCCCTGGCCAGGCCTCGAGTAATCACCGCGACCCTTCATCGCCCTAAACGGACCCTGATGTGTGTGAGCTCAGATACTGTGAAAGCACAGACATACGCACAAACGCATAAACCAAAAACGTCAATTAGGTTGATTAACCTGTAGCCCTTGATAAAGCAAAGGCCATTTCTCTTGAAAATTTCTTCTGGATACAAACTCCAGCGCGAAAAATAAAATCTTGCTTTTTATAGCCAATTTGGAAGACAGCAGGTGTCCATCAAAGTGCTGCACAACCAAGTTAACTATTAAAACAAATATTTAAACAATTAGAGAGTATTAAGCACAGACTATAATTACCTTAGAACGAAACACAAAACTAATGACTAACAGATTTCAATCCAATGAAGCGAAAAACACAAACAACTGACAGCAAAACAAAATAAACATAGATAGAATAGATGAATGAAAACTGTTTTAGACTGTTCTATCAACCACATGAGAGCTATTTTTAAAAATATTAATCACAATATTCACAAGTGAAGATTATCCAGCTGTGTGCTTTCAACAGTCGGTGGACCTGTTTGTGCGTGTGACCTTTGTCCTGTCTCAGACTAGGCTTAACCTTTAACCCTAACCCTAACCCTAACCTTTCCCCCTCACTGTGCCGGTAGCCCTTAGCGACATCAGCTAAATAAGCCGGTCTGTCGTCTGCAAACAGCAGCAGGCATAGCTTGAGGCCTGGGCCCAGCAGAACCGCCCCGAAGCTACAGATGGCACAGTGCCGATCCCTCATACCTGTGGGACAGGGGGCTTGGTTCCTCTCACTCATCTGTCTGTGTGGGGCTCCGTCCGATGTCCTCACACAGTTAGGCTGATTGGCATCCCTAAATTGCCCATAATATGTGCGAGAATGTACTATATAATGGACTGGCATAACATCCGGGGCGTCCCCTGCATTGTATCCTAGGCAGCCTGGGATAGACTCCAGGCCCCCTGTGACCCACATTAATGCTCAGATCCCGAGACGGATGTCCCAAAGATTAACATTTGAGTTGACTAGAAACAACTTAAAGACAGAAGCATAAATAAAGATATCAGTGATTAATATAGGTATTCATAATTGTGGGAAAACCATATGCTGGATGGCAAACAGACATGGGGGTAGAATGAGACAATTGTATTAGCATGTTTGGGGAAAAACAGCCACATGCAGGCAGCTGTTTGGCTCCTTAAACTAAATCGCATGTAACCCTAAACCCTCCAACACGACTCTAGCGATAGACCTGTATTCTCCCCATGTCACAGAAACATTCATGAATTTATAACTGGTATTCTTTGCTCACCGACTTATGATCACATGACCTTTTCATTGCCCGGATTTAATAAATGTGAATAATAAGACATACTGTATAGTTCCGGTTATGAGCTGCATACTTAACCTTAACTGTGCCTTGATTAGTTTAAATCAATAAAATGAAATTGTTCTGGATAAATTCACAATGCAACAATAACAATATGTATTACTTACATAACTTATGAATTACGGTCATACTAATCATACAAATCCTGCAGGAAGACAACTTTGCAATAAAGCCATTCACCTGAAATGCTCACTCTCTCTCCTCTGCCAAAGGACCACTTCCTGTTTGATAAACCCGTCTCCCCCCTGTTGACATGTGCTGGCATGGCCCGCGATTGGCCAGACGCCAGGGGGATCTGGTATGTTGAATGGGATTGCTGTAATGGTCTGCTGGTGTGCCAGTTAACAAAACAATAAAGCACCCTGGGAGCAACGGTTTATGGGCAACACATTTCAAATCATTGCAAGGTGTTGTGTGTAGCAATGAAATGTAACCTGAATTTGTCCAAAATTTTAACCAACTGCAATGCCTTTGCGTTTTTGGTTCATATGCCATCAAGAATGAGTTATTTCTAATTTAAAGGTTTTACAGTATAGTGGCAGTAACCCAAACTCTAAAAGCACACATTTAACAAGTGGCTTGCTGCTAACTCTGACAGCAAAGTATGATTCTGCATAGTTATTTATGAATCGCTCAATATCTTATTCAATAATTTCAGTTAATAATTATTGTCAATAAATAGCCCTTGATTGACTATTTTATTGGCTTTTGAAACTACATCATTTTAGTGCTATATGTTACACAATGTCTCCTAGACTGCCAAGGTTGTTTGTTTTGTTTGTTTTTTGTTTGCAGGAGTGAAACTAAAGATTTTTTGCTGCTGGCCAACTGGACTAGTTCATTTCTTTTAAGCTAGCAAGCTAGTGTTCAAAGGGCAATATACAAAAAAGTACATTGCCCTTTGTCTACATTAGCCACCTCAGGCAAATGGGCACACTTAATTTTCAGTCCCGTTTGTTTGTTTGTTCTCTCGTTGTTTGCCTGAGCTTAATCCCGAACCCTTGACCTGCAGGCACAACAATGAGAAAACTTTCCTGATATGGGTTAATGAGGAAGATCACACTCGCGTCATCTCCATGGAAAAAGGCGGCAACATGAAGAGGGTGTTTGAGAGGTTCTGCAGGGGACTCAAAGAGGTATGGCCTCCCCGATCAACTGATCCATTGACCCCCCCCCCCCAAAACATCTGATCCATTTCATTGGGTATTCAGTGTCACTGGCTTTAAAGATCATAAACAACTTTATACAGGGTGTTTCAGTTTGAATTCAACGTTACAAAATTCCTCCCCATCTAAAATACCATTCTAAAAAACACTATGTGCCGCATGTTAAAAAAAAACCTTTCCGCCTTTGGCATACAGTTGCTAATAACATGTTTATTTCTATATGTGTGTTAATCCTATAAATAAACTAATGAGATTCAAAACCTAATGAGACAAAAATTATTATTATTCGAACACGGGTCTTGCTCCCCTACCCCCGCCTGATGAAGCCGTTTACCCCATTTACCCCCATTTACCCCAACTTCTAACAGGTGGAGCATCTGATCCAGGAGCGTGGCTGGGAATTCATGTGGAATGAACGCCTGGGCTACATCCTGACCTGTCCCTCGAACCTGGGCACCGGCCTCCGGGCAGGGGTGCACGTGCGCCTTCCTCTGCTCAGCAAGGTGAGCCCGGCCACGCCCCTTTATCTAGGGAAACCCCAGAACCTGAAACCCCTAGGCGGCCCGCGACGGAGCTCCCTCCGCCCCAGCCGATGGCGTTAGGGAACTCTCCGAACGTTCATGATGACGGTAGAGAATGGCGTGAATCTGTGTTGGATCTGGTAGGATACCCGCTTCAGTAAGATCCTGGACAACCTGCGGCTCCAGAAGCGAGGGACCGGCGGCGTGGACACCGCAGCGGTGGGGAGCGTATTTGACATATCCAACAACGACCGCTTGGGCAAATCTGAGGTAAACCTGCCTTCTTCAGAGTAAGGGGTGGGGAGCGTGTTTGACATATCCAACAACGACCGCTTGGGCAAATCTGAGGTAAACCTGCCTTCTTCAGAGTAAAGGGTGGGGAGCGTGTTTGACATATCCAACAACGACCGCTTGGGCAAATCTGAGGTAAACCTGCCTTCTTCAGAATAAGGGGTGGGGAGCGTGTTTGACATATCCAACAACGACCGCTTGGGCAAATCTGAGGTAAACCTGCCTTCTTCAGAGTAAGGGGTGTAAAAGACAGCATGAGTCAAGTACAGTGCTGAACAAATAACCAAAGTCACATTCTGGAAAGTTATATACAAAAAGGCAGAAGCCAGAGCAAACATAGTATATAAACATAGTGTTGTCTTATCATTATTAAAGGTTTGTGTTTGTTTATATCCAGCTCACATCCTGTCTAACAGGACGCTATGTGAACATCACATACGCTGAATACAAACCTATACGGATGTACTGCATCTGTACTGTGTCTGTGCTACCTAAAAAGCTTAGATACTTAATATAAAGTTCACATTAAAATAACAGTAAAAACTGTATTAAAGTAAATACATAAATGTAACATTATGTCTGCTGTGTGCCATTAGCCAGTCAGGATTTTTCAACTCAGTTTTAACC
The DNA here is from genome assembly GCA_015164015.2 of Brevimyrus niger. NCBI lineage: Eukaryota > Metazoa > Chordata > Actinopteri > Osteoglossiformes > Mormyridae > Brevimyrus > Brevimyrus niger. The sequence continues at coordinate 27,340,268 of JAABNY020000119.1, forward strand.
TTATGGGACCTCGTATGTGGTTGGATGTTGTGCGAAAGGACGTTAAGCAATGAATAACAATAACAATTATTATTATTATTGTTATTGGCATTGTTATTATTGGAGTTATTGCTGTTATTGCTGTTGCTATTAAGCAGATTGCATACAATTAGATAAAGTAAACAATGTCATTTTTTCAACTCTGTGTAACTGTCTTCCCCTTGTGTTTTATTGTGCATTAGGTGGAGCTGGTCCAGCTCTTGATTGATGGTGTTAACTTCCTGATTGAATGTGAGAAGAAGCTCGAGAAGGGGCAGGAGATAAAGGTTCCTGCCCCCATTCTCCAGTTCAGAAAGTGAGCCTCACAATGTGAGCTATAGGCAAACGTGCTGCTAGATCACCTTCTGTTTTTTTTTGCAAAACCGAAGGTCTTACTCTGTAATAAACCGTAATATTTTAAATACTCCTGCCTTGCCTGGATTCCCCTTCTCTGTTGTGCCTTTGGTTTCCTGTTAACATTGACGGCGCTTGGTCTGTCCCCAACCTCATGACCATAAGGAGCAGCAACAAAGACCAATGAACCAGTAGCTTCATTCAGTGACGTGGCTTACCTCACACTTCACAGCTACAGACCTTTTTACTGCCCTCTGAACTGCAGCCACCAATCCAATCCACCGATCAATCTCACATTCCCTGTTACCACCACTCACAAAGGGATTCCATAGCACTCAGAGTCATTAAGGCCAAAGTCTCCGCCTCATCGCCAAGAAGAAGCGATTCCCTCTTTGCACAATCCACCACCCAGCCGCCTCTGAATTTACACGCGCCGATCTTCATCTCCTCCGCTTCACACGCAGCATTAACGGCCCCGGTGTACGCAGGACTTCTTGGTCGCCCGATGCCAGGGGTACAGCATTCGCTGAACGTGGCGGGGATGTGATGTCTAGCCCAGCAGACTGAACGCGCTTCCAGGCACAGCTGCAGCTAGATGTCCTGTCAATGAAAATCACAATTAGTAGCAGTGACAAGTTGCCCCCCAACGTCCGCTCTCGGCGTCTTCGGTCGTGCGCTGAGGGGGCAGGCACAGTGCTTGCTGTGTTCATATAGGAATCAAATATCATGCAGCAGTGGCCCCTGGTATCACATACATCCTGCAAAACCTCCCACAGTAAGTGCTGAGGCACAGGGGTCATATTTGCCTTCTCCAAGTCCAGAACCTTCATGCAGACTGTGTTAGCATAGTCCTACACACCCTCACATGAGTACGTAAGGGAGATGAGTTTGCCACTGTCACGGCCAGCATGGAATCCTCATTGTTCTGGAATCCTCTGTTCAATAATTGGACCAGAGGCTCCTTAGCAGGCTAAGTATATTTTCCCAGCAAAGGGATCACATCCTCTTGTCCCCCTTTTCAGAAATAGGGACCCCCAATTTATTTGCCAGTTCAGAGGTCCTTCAAACACCTTCCATTTAACACTGAAAAGGCTGTGCTACCCCAACAACATCCAGTGCCTTCAAAACGTCCGGATGGATTTCTGATCCACTTGAAGTTTCCAACAATGCCTCTTGTTCAGTGGGCATGTCCTCTACAGTATATTGAGAATTCATCACAGTGTTCGTTTCGTTGTCGGTCCACATCCCCACATTTGGTCAGCGCTTCCTGACTCCTGTTAACTACAGTCTGATCCCACCTCCTTCTCCTAAGGTGCCGATCACTTTTCTGAAATAGTGCTTTGACTCAATACTCTTTTCTTTCCCTACCCAAACCCCTCCCGTACACAAACTTCCAGTATTTTTCAGCTGTCTCAGGAGTCTCCATGCAAAAATTGTCCTAAGGGCTTCCCCTCATCACTGTTTATGATGGCAAATGCCATGTTGAACAAGAAGAAGAACTGAGAAAAAAAAAGAGTGAACTTGTCTTACTAGTGAAATCCATTTCTAATGTGGGCTCAAGGGAATTGCTCTTGGACGATAGAATTTACTGATCAGTGGTGACACAACACACTCTCTGTATTTACTCATATGTGACAACTGACATAGCAGGGGACAGCTAATTCAGCACCCAGGGAGCAGTGTTTTGGGAGCTTGTTCATGGTACCACAGTGGTGCCTTACTGGGGGGTGGGGATTCAAACTGGCAATCTTTCAATTACAAGCATGCTTCCTTAACCATTAAGCCACCACTGCTAATGTAAGTCAGTCTATTTCAATAGTAACTGTAGACCTCTATCTCAGTCTTTCATGTAAAATGAAAGTGATTGTCAATGTTGATACAGAACAGCAAATTGTGTCCTCTGCATTTAACCGTATGTGACATAGCAGTAGGCAGCTAACTAGCTTGCTCAGAGTACCTCACTGGTCAGCAATTCAAACCAGCAACCAAGCACACTTCCATAATTGTTAGGCCACCTCTGGCAGTATGCCGCAAAGCTTATTAATTTTCAAAAGAAACCCAAAAGTGTGTTACCAAAGTGTTTGCGTGTTTATAAATGTAAGCCTGTTCATATTGCATTCTAAGTTTATGCAAAATTTTGCCTTAAACTGACTATAAGTGTTTCTACTATTTTACACATTTAAATTTTCTCCAGTTTGTACATTCAAACTTGTATTTCTTTTACACCATTTCCTATATGAGAGATCCTGCTTTGTACTACGTTTCTCACGAAGGTTTTAGTGGGAACAAATCTACGGTGTAGTTGTTTCCGCACGGATCTTACTTTAATCGTACATCCGGGAAAACATGCGAGTTTGACCAGCAACTCTAGAGTAAGTCTACATTTCACATATTCGTAGTAAATTCAAAATAATTATTATGACAAGCGAGGTATACGAGCTGAAATGAGTTTTTTTAAATGGATTAAATTAGCAGTATTGTACAACCTATGTATAGTCACTCTTTAAATATGGTAAATGTATGTACGACCGTTTTAATTTTTTTTTTTTACAGAGGTTAGATGGGTTTATCTGGTTGAAATTGTTTTCTAATCGTAATCAAGGGAGTTAAATTCCTCGGTTTAATTTCGATACCTGAATTGTGTTATTTTGAATATGTGAACGGTCCTGATTATTGTGCAGAAACTTGCTGCACAGGGCCTGGACGAGTCTTATAATTCGTGAGACCATATCTTGAGGTCCTCCATGTAGGTAGATACTCGTTGGCGAGATGAAGGAAGACGAATTAACAGGGTTGCCGACTTTGGCCGGCTAGCAGGAGTGAGATCTTCAATTCGGGATAAGTCTGCAAACAAGTGAATAAACATTTACATGTATGTAACAGTTTTAGACAGATACATAGATAGATAGACACTTTATTATTCCCGAATGAAATTTAGGCATCCGGTATCTCGGAAAATACAATGGTAGGGACAGCAATACACACGGTAATAAAATAAAACAAAAGGATTGCAGATGTGGAGGATGAAAGAAGCTGTACAGATCAAAGTGACTGTGCACGGATAGTAATAGCTGCTTCCATTCATAAGCTCAATGGCATTAGCTTGTAAATAGTCTGTAGTGTTTGCAAACTACCCCAGCCCTTTAAATGTAGCTAATTTTAGGTTTATAATAGAATAATATAGATAAGATTTCTTGTGTAAGCATGAGTCTGAAAGTGTGAGTGTCACACCAGATGTATGAGAGTTGGCAGCCTAGTATTAATCACATGATGAAGACAAGGACTGCTGGACATCAGTAAGACCTCGTGTTGTTTGTCGCTTAGGTGATTCAGTGATGACGCGGTGGGCTCGAGGCAACAATGTACACAAGAACAAGCCAGCAGAGGCAACGCCGTGGAGCGTACTGAACGCCAACAGGAGTGAGGGGGGGGCATCTACGAGCGGGAGGTCTGGGCCTCTGCGGCGCCCCCTGCCCGATCAGAGATTCAAGAGGCCCAATAAGAAGAAGAAGGACTATGACAACCAAGACGTCAATGGATTCCTGGAATACCTGCAGCGGGCGGGCGGAGCGCTTCCTTCGGGGGACTCCGACGAGCGGGGCTTTAGGGAGGAGGTGGCGATGGCGCTGAAGAAGGACCAGAGGCGGGAGAACAGGAGGATGAAAAGACAGCATGACAAGAAGAACAAAATGGTGAGCGGGGTCTGAGAGGAGAAGGGGGTGGAGCGGAGCAGTAAATGAAGAGCGGCAGAGGTTTTATAGATAAGCATGTTGTCCACTGTGTTATATACGTCCTGAGAATGAGGTGCAAGGGCCCGTTTGGCTGTTACCATTATAAATGGCGGTGACCTTAAGTGAGAGTCTGTGCCTCAGAAGATACTGATTCATTACTAGCAGTGGAACACTACTATGAGGTGTCTTATAGGGATCCTGTGGGAATTCTCTCTGTCATTCACTTCATACGGTCTGCCGTTCCCCCCCCCCTCGTTCGTGCACCCTCTGGGCTTCGCAGCTCTGCTTCAACTGCAGGAAGCCGGGCCACGGGCTGGCCGACTGCCCCGAGGCCGACGGCGACGTGGAGATGGGCCGGGGCATATGCTACCGCTGCGGCTCCACGGAGCACGAGATCCAGAGGTGTCGGGCCAAAGTGGACCCCGCCCTGGGTGAGACGCCGCCTTCCTATCAGGAGAAAGACGGGCGTGGCCACAAAATGTGCTTTTGTTTCTCCTGTGCAGCGAGTGACACAGCCTCCGCTTAAGCTAACTGGTTGAAATGCTAAACAATGGATGGACCAAGATGGCCGCCTTAATCTGGGGAGCTAGTAAAAATTTAAAGGATAGATAAAATGCTGCGCCCTCTGTCACCATTTTAGACAAAGTCTGAAACACTTCTTGGAGCATGAGAATGTGTGTGTGTGTGTGTGTGTGTGTGTGTGTGTGTGTGTGTGTGTGTGTGTGTGTGTGGGTGTGTGTGTGTGTGGTGGTTTTGCTGCTCTGCTCTCTTCCATACCTCTTCTTCTGTTTACG
>JAABNY020000119.1:27360079-27375282 GCA_015164015.2 Brevimyrus niger
GGTATGAGGTGCATGTGTACGTCTTCCAGTCCATTTCAGGTATGAGGTGCATGTGTACGTCTTCCAGTCCATTTCAGCTACTGATGAAAGTACTCCAGTAAGTGATTCTCTTTGAATTATTTTTGCTAATCAATGCCCACAAAATGCACATAATGTAATTGTGTCAAGTCTTCAAGGGGAACATTGAGGAAAGAAATAAATGTGAATGATAAAAACAGAAATCATAAACATTGTTTTATTAATATGACTAAAACTACACAGGTCAGACATACATGGATTTAACTTGAAATTACAAAAAAATTGGACAAACAGTAACATAAATACTAGTTATTTTTCAACCAACACAGTAAAACATCTAACATCTAACAATTATTCAAGTAAACAGGTTAACATGATTTAGTTGAAAAGTATATATTAATACAACAGTACAGCAAAGCAAAATATTACAACAATAAAATAATAATATTAAACATTTAAACTATGCAATAATTATGAATTACAAGACCCTGTACATCTTGTTAAAATGGCATTTAAGGCAGCCAAGGAGTAGGACTATGTGTATATACTGTACTGTCCAGCATAAAGTGGGTTTGATCACTCTAGCAGGAGAGCAAAGTGGGATTTGAAAAAATCCCATGTACCAGTACTTGTACGAATAAAAAAAAAACTCATGTAGTGAAATATTATATGTAATTTGTAACAGTGACATTTCTGTCATCAATGTGTGTAGTTATTATTACAAGTCTATTAATATCTCGTAAAGGCTTCAGTTTCGCTTTTGAAAATTATATGAAAAAGATATTGAATGTAAACTAAATGTAAATCAGAAATGTAATATTGTTTCTAATCCTTCACGGTTGAAAATGTTTATGCAGGTCTTTAATACGTTTTCGCAGGGCTGTGTGCAATGTCTCTGCAGATTTTTGACATTATTTACATGCATGCATCTATAACATCTTACCGTCTATTTAACAAGCTTGCCTTTTGCTGCTGTGCACCATGTTAATGTTTCATTAAAGTCCTTTAAATATATGAGCTCATTATCTTCGACAATTCACGGCTGCCTGACCTACCTCCATGCTGGTATTGAAAGATCGGTTCACTTTGGCTCTTATGGTTATTACTTGACCAACCCTGTGAAAAGAGAGACAATAAGACTTCAGTGGAATAATGAATTATAGCTCAGTCTACATTTATTTCACTTGAGCTTGGTGAAGAGTAAAAGAGAGAGAGATACCTCACAGTCTCGTCAAACTGGATATCATCCATGGAGGCTGTCACACATGGTGTTCCAGCGTGCTTCTCAGCTAAAGAAACAAAAAAGGTAAACGTGAATTCCGCACACTGGCAAACAGTATGTGGAAGCGTATTTCAACAAACTGAACTCATAATAATTTGACAAAGCTAGGCGAGCTTTGGAGTGGAACATGGTAGAAATGACCAGGACCATTTAGAATGGTGCAGTAACCTGCATTTTCTCAAAAAAATTGCGACAATTTCGAGTATTAATAATTTTGGACATGGCATTTTTTGTAAATATAAACAAAAAAATAATTTATATCTCTAGCATAATGACATACTTTCTTTTGTCACATGCAAAACATATTGATTAAATAATTCACTATAAATCAAAATTTGTCATGGGTACAAATACTTTTGGGCTTAGCTGTACATACAGCATGTCAGAACAATTTCAGTACTGTGTACTGAAATGCTGACAATGCTGTTATATGTAATATGTCTCTCATAATGACCTTTACACCTCTTGAGTTTTCCCTGAGGATTCCCTTATTCATGTTGTTATAACATGCAGTTAGACGAGTTGGTGTTTCAAAATTGCCTGTAATATTTCAGTATACAGTCAAACCTCCTTAATCCGGGCAGAATGGGGTGCCCGTAAGTAAGAGATGCCCGTAACTTAGAAATACATGAACAGTACGGTAAAATGTACATGTACGTGTGTACAAATACAAACTACCTGATATCGATGAGGTGCGAGGCTTATAATAGGATGTTCTTTCAGTCTGAGCTAGCGAATCATCCCGTTTTATTCCTGCAGTGATCATCCCGTTTTTAACCAGCATCAAGTGAGCTGGATGATTTTTTCTTTACTCTTCCAAATATTAAACAAAGACTTTAGCCACTCTAAAATGTTCTGCAGAACCTCTGTGTGATTTTGCTTTTCGTATCTCTGATATTAATATCTCTGATACTGAGCTTCTTTTGGAGGGACATGACACTACGCTTCCTTTTTGAAGCCATAAATTTTGCGCAGTGTTACGCGCAGCTGTAAGTTCAACTCCGCCCACAGCCTCGTCCTCTAGCTCGCTCTCCATTCGACGTCCGCTCTGCCTCCACACGCAGACTCCGCCCACAGACACGTCCTCTAGCTCGCTCTCCATTTGACGTTCGCTCCGCCTCCACACGCAGACTCCGCCCACAGCCCCGTCCTCTACCTCGCTCTCCATTCGAAGTTCGCTCCGCCTCCACGTGCAGACTCCGCCCACGACTCTCTGTATGCGGCATTTGTCACTTCCGTTTTCCAAAGTGAAATGCCGGCCACATGAAGTCTCAGGAGCTCTGCTCACATTATTTTGTTGGTTTGCTTTTCTTTGTTGGGTATTGCTGTGTATGATTTGCTTGGTTCACTGGATTTCTGATTTTCGCTTTGCCCTTTTTCATTCCATGAGCAGGACAGAATCTGCATGTTTCCTCCTGGAAACTCTGCGGATCCCAGTAGAGATCTTTCCAAGGAATATCCTTGCTTAAAGATTGGGACCACCACCCCAGTCTGCCAGCCCAAAGGTACTGTCCCCAGTGTCCACACAATGTTGAAGAGAAATGTCAGCTAAGACAGCCCAAAAACAACAAGCGCTTTCGAGAACTGAGGGTGAATTTCTTCCACCACTGGAGCTTCACCCCCAAACTGTTTTTTGACTGCTTCAGTGACATCAGCCCTAGAGATGGGCAGCTCTATTTCCTCCAAGAAGGGCATATTAGTAGGACTCGGGAGATCCTCGAAATATCCTTTTCACCGCCGGACTGTATTCCCATTTCAGGTCATCAGTTCTCTATATCTGCTCCAAACAACATGGGTAAAGCTATAAGCAGACCCACTGCAACTTGGTGCCTCTCACCACGGGCAACTTCAGAGTGGAATAGAGTTTGAGAGCCGGAGCCATGCATTGGAGTGAGCCCGACTACATCTAGTTTGGTATCTGTTTATCCCCCGCACCAGATCAGCCTCCTTTCCCACCATAGAGGATACATTCCAAGTGCCAAGAGCCAGTTTTGGTTGCTGACGGTTGATTTGTGAAGGTCCCCGTCTTCGACTGCCACCCTGTGTGCACTGCATCCAACCCTCCCGACTCCCCCGCGGATGGTGCGCCCCCAGGAGGTTGGACCCATGTTATTCCTTTGGGTTATGGTTGGCCGTGCCCCATGGGTGGAGGCCTGACTACCAGGTGCTCGGATCTGAGCTTCCCCCCAAGCTTGGCTCCAGGGCAAGACCCCAGTCTCTCCAATCTGGGCGGAGTAACATGGTTCATTATATTATTCATCATGTGGGTTTTCTGAATCGCACTTAGTTCTGGTTGCTCACCTAGCACCAATGTCCTTGAGAGATCCTACCAGGGGCAATTGGCCCCGACAACATAGCTCCTTGAATCATAGAGGCAAACAGACCCCTCTACCATGATAATGATTCTTGCAGGGGACAAACGTATAGTGCAAGACAAGATGAACCGCGAAGACGGTACACATAGTGCAGATGGCTCTCAACTATTGCACGGTCAAAGATGGATTCTTCCTGGTGTGTTATGGCCGGGTGTCTGATGGCAGTAGGTAGGAGGGATCTACTGTAATGCTACTTACCAGAAAATTATGTGGACACCTCTATTAACTACAGGAATTTGCTAATTTAGCCAAAACCATGGCTGACACAGGAGTATAATCAGACACACAGCCAATGCAATATCCAGGAACAAAAGACAGTAGTAGAATGGGTGGCTGTACAGATGAGGTTTGTGACGTTCGACTTGGTGCCATCATAGGACACCATCTTTCCAAAAAGTCAGTTCGCCAAGTTTCTGCCCTGCTAGAGCTGCTCAGGTCAGCCGCAAGAGAAGTCAGGGTGAAGGAGAAATGTCTGGGAGCAGGTATGAAGTGGTTGAGTTCGGCATGCGCTTGTTTATGAATGAGATGTTGGAAAAGCTGGTGCCAACCTGCTACACATTAGATCAATGTTCACTCGTAGCATATTGTAGTGATGGTGGAATAAAACCAGGCCAGGCAACTCTTTGGATAGAAGATGAAAGTGAGGGGATTTCAGACAAGCAGGACATTGTAGTTCTTGCCAAATGGTGATGTGATTAGTACGAAAGATGAATTATAAGCTCACCACCGATTCTAAAGCCATGCCAGGCCTCACAGCTGCATCCATTCTTGTGAAGTGTATACAGTACATGGTCATTTTACCCACCACTCAAATAACTGTAACTTTAATAACTGTAAAATGCAACTTTAGTTAGTATTGGTTTTAAGAGTAATACAGTGGTACCTCGGTTCTCGAACTCACTAGAATGCAAATTTCTTGAACAAACAAGTTTGACCTAGAACTCGATCTGAATATCAGAAATCGAACCATAAACGCTGGGAAACGCGCTAGGAAATGAGTCATACTACAATGCATTTCTTACTTGAAAGCCTTCACAGACTGGACCATTAACCAAATAAAGCAGCGCAACATTACAGTAACTAACAATAAATAAACCACTAATTTACCTGTACTATGTCATTTATTTAAACTTTATTTTGCCAGGTAAATTAACTGAAAACCAGTTCTCCTTGCTTCACGTGATATTCGGGAGAAATAGCAAATTACGCATCGCAACTGCTTGGGATACAAATGTCATGCGTGTAACTTAACTCTTCAGCCAATAAGGGCAAAGGTGTGTCGTCACGCAGGCGATTCCAGTTTGTTCAGCCGGGTGAGAGGTCGAGATGTATGTAATCGTAATGCATCGCGTCAGGATCAGAAGGCGTTGCTTCAAAGCAGCGCTGTAAGCAGGTCGAATGACCGGACTGGGGAAACAAACTGAAACACGGACTTAATACAGAGGACTAATGACAACAACCAGAAACAGCTGATCACATGGGGATCCCACACGAGGTTAACGAGGGGGCGTGGCACACGGAATGATCGGACAATCGGGGCAGGACAGGGTTGGAATAAGATCTTTATCGTTTTGGAAGCCATTAAGAAAAAATGCTCCTCTTGTTTTATCCTGTTCATTTTGTGTTTAAATGCAATTTTTTTATAATTATTTATTTATTTAACATATTTAGGTGCATTTTTGGGGGGCCGGGAACCATTTAATTGGTTTTCCATTATTTCTTATGGAAAAAAATTGATCAGAACTCAAACTTTTTGGGATTCAATCCGGAGTCCGGAACGGATTAAGTGGTACCGAGGTACCACTGTATTATGTTTTCAAAAATGCATGGACATTATCTTAGTTTAACCAACTAACTCAAATAACTTAAACAACTGTAAAATGCAACTTCAGCTATTAATAGTTTAAACAGTAATATTATGTGTTCAAAAATGCATGGACACTATCTTAGTTTGACCAACTAACTTAACTCTTTGTGTCATTAATGTGTAAAATGCAGCCTGCAATCAGGGACTAATGCTAATTGCATTTGCCGGAAAAAGCAGATCCTTAATAAAACAGCTTTTGTCTTTATTGCTACAGCTGCCTGACAAAATCCCTCATCCTCTGCACGTGCGAAAACATAGATATCATTTCTGCTACCGTTTGATCTTGTGACAGACAGATCAGTGGCACAGGGGTTGTCGACTTTTGTCATCGACATCACAGGGCTCAACTCTATCCATTACAGAGCTGTCACACTGGTAGCACATCAGTGGTGCAGCCGGTGGCAACATCAAGTGCGGTTTTGCCCGCTAGTCAAAGCTCCACGTACACAACGTGACCTACGCTCACTGACAGACGTGAGAACATGCCTTTGTTCAGCTGTAGCCAATCAAAATCAGTATCGAGATTAATGCATCTCGGACCTTTCCGTTTCCCAAGGTGTCCAATGAACAGTGAGGGCAAAATGTATGCTAAAGACAGAATCAAGCTTGCTATAATGCTTTAATAGTGTGTACTTAAAAAATAATAATAAAATAATCTATATATATATTGTGGGAATGGGAAAATGGGACGTCTTCACCATTTGGGTCATGTGAATTTTCTTGTACTGAATTGCACTCCCTTTGAGAAGATACTCCCCTCTCCTCATGTGAAGAGCCTGTTTACCAACAGCAAGCGCTTAGCGCCTTATCAATATTTTATCTCTCCAACTGCAGTAGAGAAAACCCCTGATAGCAGGAGCTGCTGTGAGAGGAGAGAACAAACGTAAATCATTTATGACTCCTGCAGCCTGAAAGGTCCATTGGAAAGTGAATATATCTTTGCTAGGTGATGAAAGCCCAGGTCTGGGCCTGGGTGAAAGGTACCCGTGTTGGTTGTTTTTGCTGGAAAAAAAAAAGAGTCATCCAAAGGTTACCGTTCTTGATAAGAGCTTCAGAGATCTATATTTCGAGCCAAGATGCTTATTAAGCTATGCTACTTTTTAAGCTATTCTGCGAATGCACGGCATGCACGTTATGTTTGGGTTATAACATGCTGCCCGCCTGCTTTCGAAGTGCCCAGAGTTCGGGCCTCTTTCCAGCTGCATCGTTCGAACGGCCTGTATCTGTTGGGATTTCAACCTGCAACCTGAGCTATTTTGGCACGTACTGCCTAAAAAGTATTGCACAACTGGAAAGGGCAAGGTATATCAAAATATTCCATTATTCAATATACAACCAGTCCTTTTATGTAACTTTACCCTATAAAAACAAACAAACAAACAAACAAACGGGTAAAAGAATCTTGCTGACGAAAGCCTCCCAGACAGACAGTGTGCAGCCCCAGCAGTGTTTACTTCTGGCTTTGAAAAATGGTTGACTTTTCGAATTATGATTATTGTTCTCCTTCAGTGAAGACAAATGCTCACGATTTGACATTTAATCATGTACGAATTACTGGAGCGGCTCAACAAAGAGGAAAGGGTGCCGCACGTGGCACAATAACTCTCCCGAATCTGCTTTAGCAATCATATGATTAGCATAACTTTTATATAACTTTCAGTCAATATGCAGCTATTTCCCAGTCTTAAAAAAAAAAAAGTCGGCTTCAGTTCAAAGCTGCGGCTTACATTATTACAATTTTCGATGAACAGAATGAAGAATAATCTGGTTTTGGGAATGGCTTCCATCTGCCACACCAGCTCCTGGACGAGAAAACCCACCTGCTAGGCATGCGATGGTGTCCATCCACTTCAGCAGCTGCCCGGCACCCAGATCACCCCGGTGGTTGGCATGACAAGGCAGGACAGCCTGGCACATCTGCACCTCTGTCCAGCACCTGGCTGCCCCCTTAATCAGCCGATCCTCCCCGTCGGGCTTCTCAGCCCCGTTCATCGTGGTTCCCCCTATACTTGTTCTCTAAGCGCTTGTATACAGCGTATTGCCCGCTACAAGTGCCCACTTCTTATCTACGCCGTTCTGCTAACTGTGCCAATAAACACGCCAGGAAATTCGAGTCCCGCTCAGGCCCAGCCAACGGGGAGCAGGGTTATGGGACAAGCCCACCGACAGGGAACTGACTGGCCTTTCATGCAACAAGTATTACATAATCATGTACAGTGCAGTGCATTTATAATTTTCTCATACAAGTTGATTCATTTTTATTACGTCACCTGATTTTGTGCTGAGGATTCACGCCGCTGGTCAGATGCTGAAATTCTAGTTCTGTTTTTTGTAAAGCCTCAAACCAGATGAACCACTAATCACATATTGGTCACCGAGTTAGAATGCTGGCCTTCTCATATTATGAATAAGCCTGGATGTTCGTACATAAACTCACTGATCTATGAATTTACATATTTTTTTTCCTGAAGCTATATCAAACAGCAGATTGCTGTGGCGGGTGTCCCCGTTTTCAGTCAGCAAAACAAGCTGCTGACCAGTTATCAAATCTGCTTCTGCCACGGGCCGCCTGGAACGCAACAGGCCTTTTTAAAGAGCAAATGAGGAAGGGAAGCACAGCGTGCCCAGTTGTGTTCAAAGCCTCTCTAATGACCTCTTCGGGCTGCGCCGCATGCAGCCAGATGTGAAAAAAGAACAGACCGTCACAGAATTAACACACAAATGCATGTATTGCAGGAAAAATCCCTTTGCACGAAAAACTTCAGTCGAGAAGAACAATAGTTTCAGTTGAGCTTCAGGCCAAGTAATATTTAAAATAAATCACAAAACCAAACAAAGATAAGCTCTAAGTTCTTACAGAGGTATGGAATTTTTCCAAATCCGTGCAGGAATACATTGTAAATTTCTAGTCCTTGTTGGTCAATAGCTGTTTATTAATGCCCATGTTTTTAAGGCAGGTTTTTAAAGGCAGCAACTGGCTCTGATATCAGTTAATGGCACCCCTGCCTGTTTATGGTTGTGGGTGTTTCTTAAATCCAAAGGATGATAACAATGTATGTAAAGGAAGAGACTGAGTCACACAAGCACACAAACGGCAGCAACCAGTAGCTTTAGGAGGGAAGAGAAGCTTTATATCAGTATATTCAAAACCCATATCGTACTTCTCGATGTATTTACAAAAACTCAACACAAGGTTAAAATTAAACACGTCACAAATGGCTAAAAAAAAAAAAAAAAAAAAAAAAACTAAAATGAAAACGATGGCGAGTAAATTTACAAAAGTCTCTCTCGTAACTCCACCACACAAAATTTGACGTAAAAAAGTAGATACTATTACAATGGTAGTAATGCTAAAAAAGCAAACATCTCCGTTTTTTTTAAGATACTTATTAAATAATTCACAAAAACACAGATGAATTTCAAAGCTAAAAAATGACAACTGCTGCATAAAAAGATCAGAGAGGACAATACAATTCACAAAACTCAAGCATTTTCATAATGATGATTCATAATTACAATTATCATTGTAAGAACAATGGGCAGTGAATTAAGGTAAGAAAACAGAACAAAGCCTTAATTCCATTCTACCCTACCCCCATCTCCTCCAATTATATAAGCAAAAGAAAAAAAATATATCACAGTTTGTCCGGGTGATGCAACTATTAGGACTGAATGAAAATGTATTGCAGTTTTCAGTTCCGGTTACCCCTGTCCCTTTTCCACGTGTGACCTAAATAACCGCCACAGCCTCCTCTCGACAACTCAGTGTTTTCCCACCAATGAGATGCCCCATTTTTACTTAATTTTAATTGTTAATTTAATATACTGAATCAGTGACCAAATTAAATCAAAACAGTTCTACCACAAGTGCTTAGAAATGTAATTTTTCCGAGTTTTTGTCCACTATGACGTCAGTGTTGTTACCCTTTCAGGTGAGCCTGCCACAGGTCTATCATGAAAACAAAGCTATTTAAATGATTGTCATGTTTCCTATGATGAGATGTGACCTTGAAAAAGGCAGTTTATTTTTTTTATACAATACAACACTACTTATGTTACTCGATTTCCCGTGACCATAACTGTCAGTACATATTCCTTTGACTGAAACAAATACAGCTACAGTAGTACAGAATCTGAAGCACAGCATTAACATACATAGGAAAACAATTTCATTAAAATCGTTATGAACAGGTATAAGTCAAAGGCAGTCCTCAACTTACAGTAGCTTGTACTACAGCAACTGTACTTATGGCACTCCATAATGTACGTCATGTCCTTACTAATCAACCAAATTCTCATAATTCCCAGTGCCTCCCTCATCATCCATTTTACCTTTTAGAATATTTGAATTAACAAACCCAATGCAGTAAATGAGCAGATGAAATGTTATTGGTCTGTTTTCCGTGGGAAAACTAAAATAGCATAGTGTCATACAACAGCCCGATATAAATGACAACTACAAACGTTGCATTGTTTAACTTCAAACAAATACTCATTGTTAAAAATGCTTCCTGTTAAGATTTTAATGAAGATATATAACATTGAATAACTAATGAATAGTAAGTTGATTTACTTGCATTACTTAATAATACCCAAGTGAAGGCATTTCAAGACCTAATGATTATCTTTTGGGGCTGGCTTGCTATATAAAAGAACAATGTATCATTGCTGAACAAAACTAATCAAAATACTCAGCATCTATTTGATAAAACTTATATTACAAAACACAATGCAATTCAAACATATGATATATGTTCTTAAAAAGGACTTTTCTCAGCTCTTGGTTTTGATGCTTCCGGTCAAACACACTGCACTCTTTAAATATAATCGTACCGTGTATTTCTCTGTGCAAAACACCACCACAGAGTATAAACCTTCTTAAATCACAAACAGTCAATTAAGCATGTTTTACATTTTGTATTTGTTGTTTTTTTTTTTTTTTTGAAAAATTAGATAGCATACATCATTTAGACTGTATCATGTCATGTAAGTCTGAGGACTGCCTGGGTTAGTTCAATTAAAATATACACAATTTACAGGGCTTTTACTGTAGTAAAAAAAAAAACATTTACTAAAATCACATAAGCAATGTTTGGGAAAAAAAATAAATAAGCAAAATACAGGAATGTGTTACCGTTAAAGCAAGGCCAGCTATAGGATGTAACTTTAAGGATCTAATCAGAACATTTCTCCTTTAAAACGACCCCTTTAGTACATGAGTGAGGGTGTTTTAAGCCTGCTGGTTTGACTCTTCCTGTCCTGTTCCCCCAGATAAAAGTGTATTGTACTCAACTGATCTCTCAAAATTAAGAATTAAGTTACACAGCAAAATGTGTTCATCTTGAATTTCTTACCTACGCATCCATACAGCCTTTGGAGTGAAAGGAAATCCTTTGTGAAATCCCGGGGAACATCGACTATGTTTTACACAGATCGAGTACGCACATTTGAACTTCTCCCTAGGTCCAGTTTGATAGTGTGGTGCTTAAAATTTGGAAAGGGGTAGCGAGAGGTCTGACGGGATGCAGCCGAGGGGGGGGCGGTGTCACTCCGGGGGCAAGGCAGGGTCCCTGGGCAAGGCCAGATCTAGCTGAGGGCGGTAAGAATCCAGGGGACACTTGGAAAAGTGATGCTTCTGAAATCATCGAAACATGCTTCTAGATTGCACACTCAAAACAAACAAACGAACATTATCTGGATACGGTACAGTACATAAAAATTAAACAAAACATTGCCTTTACATTTTTTTTTTTTTTTACTAAATCTAAGCAATTGCTTTCTCTCTTTTTACCTCTGCTTTATAAACATAATACATAATAATATACATTTAATTTCAAATCAACAAATGATACAACCCCACTTTCTGATTACGTTTTGGAGAAATTTGGAGCGTTTATGCAAACTTCTAACGCGGCGTTCATCTGCTTTCACCCACTTAATGCACTGCATCCTTCTCATGGTTCCGTTCATTATTTCGTAAGACTAGCTGGAAACCTTCTCGTTCCGCAAACGTTCGCATCTCCCACCATTATACGCAAGAGAACAAACTTTTGGGAGGATTCAAAAATGGAAATAAAAAAAAGTGAAACAAATAAAGACAAGACGACCAAGCCTAAAATAAAATAAAACCCATGGTTACTTGTGAAAGCTTTTCAGATTTTTCTCAGTCCGAGGATTACGCTTCTGCGTGTATATACATGCACATGGAGCAGTGACTATACAGCCACATATATACACAAATAGAAAGTAGAAAATACAAGGAAAACATTGAGTGGTTGACTTTTCAGCCCTGCTGTCTTTTGCTTCCTGGGGGTTCGTTTCATACGTTTGTTTAAGTCTTTGAGTATTAAAGGGGTGGTTAAATCAAACAGTGACGCAACGGCAAACAGAACCAAGGGAAGAGAGGCTTGGACCCACTTTCTCCACTAATCGATGAAGGCCAGTTACAGCAGACTGAAGCACGTTCCTCGTTCCAAAGTTCACTCCGGGAGATGCTACCACGGGTCATCACACACTCATGGTCATGTTTGGAGAATACTGCGAAGGCGAACAGAGGAGATGCCGTCAACTGCGCACCGTGGGAATTTCAAGTTTAAAGATCACAAGGACTCACAAAAACAGAGTAGCCAAGTCTCCTTGACAAATCGATAATGACACTATGTAAAAAAAAAAAAACCATGATAATGAAACAGCAGAGGCAGACATGCACACAGAGGAAGGGTGGCCAACATACGCTTTCGTTCTGAAAGGGGTTGAGGAAGCTCCCGCCCAGCTCTCCATCATCCCGTGGGGTGCCTGGCTGGTTGCTCATGCTCATATTGCCAGGAGAGTTCTGTAGAACAAAGCAGAATCATGGGAAATGTAGTACAGCTAAAAGTATTGGCAACTAAGCAATTACAGAGCTATATGCTGGAGCGTACATAGATCTTTTGAATTACGGATCGAGGAAGCTTTGCTGCTACAGATATACAACTATTCTAGAGGACATAACCATCTAATCCAGTTGTATACAAGATGGGACATTATCATCTTTGTGGTCTCATTCAAAATCTTAACAAAGCCCAGGGACAGGGCCCGCACGATATATCACGTGCATGAGCAATAATAACATTGCATTTCTCAACATTGATTTGTGTCTGTTGACTCAACTCTCAGCAACTTATTTAACACACTGCTGGGGGATAATAACTTCTATTCAGTTATAGTTGACTTTGCATAATTTCATCCCCTCTTTTGTTTCATAGATGTCGCAAATGTACTTGCGGATGTTTCACAAAATGCGATGTAATATGCAGCCCTACCAGGGACACTAATGCAGGAGCGAAAGTGTAACTATTCACATAGATGACATGTAACAGTGCTTTGATCCACAAGACATTACAGACGTTGATTCGGGGCTTAACATTAGTATGGTAAGATGGACGTTTAGGTCAACTAAAAGAACTGCTGACTATTGCCACGGCAAATATCGTTCTTTTACACTGAGATTCCCTTCTTGCCACAGAAGCGTCAGTAATGATAGCAGAGAAACCTTTGAAGTTACTCCGCACTCCCTTATGAGCTGCGGCTAGGCCTACAAGGTGATTCCAAATCTTCTAACAAAAAGCCCGGAAGATGGAAAGCTTTGCTGCTGTCTTCCCGGGTGTGTAAAAGATGATGAAAGATGACACCTAGAGGCTGTCACTGGGCCTAAAAATGAATGTGCCGCTCTGAACGGCAGAGGAGCGGGATCTCAGGGAGGACCTGCCTGTAAGTGCTGAGCCTGGACAGGCTGAAAGGGTCGTGGAACCAGGGCGCCGTAGGGGGCACTATGGCTGTGCTGTACCACACAGAGGTAGCTCTGCAGAGGTCATATACTTCCTTCCTTTCTTATTTGTTAAAATTCCCCTTCACTGCCATCCATCCATCCATCCATCCATCCATCCATCCATCCATCAACCTCTAATCCTGGACAGTGTCATGGAAGTGGTCTGGAGCCTGTCCCAGAAGGCTGGGACAGACCCCGAACGGGTTGACAGTCCATCACAGGGCATGCAAACTCACACACACAGTCACAGCAAAATTAGAGGCCCCTATTAGCCCAACTGCATATCTATGTATATCAGTAACTATATGGTCTTCAGTTGCAATGCTAAAAATGCTAATAAACAAAAAGCCTAGTATTAGTAGAACAGTGCGCAGAGATCTAGCTTATATTACAAGCAGAGGGCTAAAGAATAGAAACTGCTGGGTGGCAGCTGAACGCAGAGTGTGGATGAATCCACCCAAATGAAACCTGGGTCTGTTGAAAGCAGACAAGGAGGAGGTGATGTCATCACCAGCCGCATGTCTGTCTAGTGAGAGCTAGTCTCCCTTCACAGAAACATGGGCCGTTTGTTGGGAGACAGCAGTCTGCGCTAGGAGGGAGCTAGCAGGTGAGAAGAGCACGCCATCTGTGAACAGACTGTTTGGAGAGCGTAACTTTATGAGACTGAGCCGGCAACGAACACAAACTGTAATACCAGCTGGACTGTTTTTTCACGCTGCTTCTACAAAGATCAGCCATAACCCGCACGCATTAGATATGAATGGTCACAGGCTTCACAAAGGGCATGTTAGACATCGCTCATATAATGGAGCTGGACAGAAAATGGATATTTCTCGCGGATAATGGGAAGGATCTCCCATTAGGCTGATTTGGTCCTTACCTTGGAGATGCTGTCCATGTCACCTGAACCTGAAAAGAATGAGATGGTAAATGTAACGTTCACCTGATGTGTTTAATAACCATCTTTCCCAAGCTGGGCCAGCTGGGCACGGACGCTCCTTAACTGATATGCGAGTCGGCAGCTACTTACCAAGAATTGATAGCTTTTTTTACGGAATAACAAGAGCTTTTCCTGAAGCCCCTCAAACCTAATACGACTGATTCTAGAAAACTCCTATTGGGATTATTCCTTTGGCCGACTGATCATTTTCAATATTTCAAATCGTCTACTTTGCAAAGAAGAATCAGGATTTGATTTTAAAATAGATTTTTTGCAGTAGTATTTATAACCCAAAAATAGCACTGAATATATAATACAGTACAACACAATATTAAACTTCATGCGGTGAGTATACACCTATAATAAAGAAATAAACCCACTTTGAATTTGGGATTCAACACCAAAAACAGCTTGGCATCAAATGTTTAATACCCAGTAAAAAAAATACAGGATTAAATGTTTATGCAAGACAATAAGTGTCCATAAGGGGGCAGCTTTGAACTGCTATGGTCTGCTTTGGGGTTCCTTTTCTAGCAATATCAGATCTTGGTCTCCAGCCACACCTGAAACTGTCCTTGGACTGCTGGACTCGGGGCAGTATAATGAACTGAAACCCCCCTGACTAGAACCTACTATATGCGTTCCCATGCATTTAAATATATTTAGGTACTACTGCTTACTTAAACTGCAATTTATCACTCTTCCACTAGGAACTTCCATCTATCCATTACCGTAAACACTCGATCCCAACTGGGGTCGCGGGGGGGGGAACGAGGCCTATCCCAGGATTAATGGGCGCAGGCAGGAACCAACCCTGGGCAGGGACCAACACACCACAAGGTACACACACACACACACACACACACACACACACACACACACACACACACACACACACACACACACACACACAC
>JAABNY020000119.1:27410801-27421586 GCA_015164015.2 Brevimyrus niger
ACCATACTAACCCAATAAATAAAAACAATTCCCCACCCCCCCCCCCCCCCCCCCACCCCCCAACCTAAATCTTTAAAAAACCCGGGGGGGGGGGGGGGGGCCTCAAAAACATCTCTAAACCCTTAGGTTCACCCAGCACCTTTCTTTCATATATCTGCTGAATAGCAAGTAACGGACGTAAATACCAGTGGCGGTGTGTGTCTGTGTGCTGTGTGCGCCCGCACCGAAGAATGATCCGTGTGACTCTTGGCGCCGGTATAAAACTCCTACAGACTCCCGCAGATGCAACATGGACAGCGTCGAAGGCACCTGCCTCTACATATCAGCTGCACATCTCCCGTGTTTCTCAGTCGCCGACATGGGTGCCCGGTACGCCTGGAAAGTTTACTGAGGTATCAGAGAGTCGGAGAGAGACCCAGGACGTGATAATGTGTTTAAATCTAACACAGAGGTCAGGGGAAGGTCCCCACGAAGCTGAAACCACGGCCGTGAATGGGCCGCTGTTTGTCACCTACGAACACGAGCGCTGAGCGCCGGGGGGGGGGGGGGGGGATACGGGTGATAACAGCACAGCGGGAAGCGCGGCTGCTTTTATGGAAGCTCCTGCAACACAGAGGCCCCGACTAAGGCGACGCCTCAGCGCGTTGACGCCTCTGCAGTGCGCACCCCTGCACGCTGACGGCCGAGCTAGCTCGCTAGCCTTCAACCAAATGGGAACGTGAAAGTGATGTCACACGAGCGTTGGGGTCCAGCTGGGAATAAATAGTATTACTACATTGGATCATGTGTGCTATTCCAGCACCTGATTTAACCAATCGCAAGCTCAATAAGTAGTTAGGCGTTCAAATCAGATTTGCTGTTGGTGGGGTGGAATAAATATGCGAAATGGCGGGAAGGTCCACACAGGAATAGCAATGAACAGCAACACTGTCACTCCATTAAACCGCTGTTGACTTTACTTTGTCAATGTCGGCCTGATTTGCAAATTCCTGCGATTTTGGCCTTGCTTGTCACTCGGCGTCGTTTAAGTGAGCAATGCGAGGGAGAGAAAAAAATAAACGCACGTAAAACGCGTTTAATTAACACAAACCCAAGGACCTCGATTAGCTGTCTGCGACGAGGTTCCGTTGCTCTCTTTTTTTCTTCCCGGCGAAGTTCATTTAAGTGCAGGGAGATAAGTAAAATGGAGCGGGGCTGGAGCCAACACCCTGGTGGGCGTAGCCCGGGGGCGGGGAGAATGGCAGGCTGCCAGGGCGAGACTGGGTGGGGCAGGGTAGACAGTGAGGCTTTCAGTTTAACCACAAAGCGGGCCCCGCCCAGCTACCCCCCCCCCCACCCCCCTTTGGCTGGCTGCGGCACGGTCACCGTGAAGACCCGCAGATACGCACACAGCACAGCACAGCTTTACCTTCTCCATCGGATGTACAGTATGACTTTTGGGCCATGCTTATATCAGGCACCTGCACCTCTGCTAACTGCTCACCTCGTGCGGCGGACCTTTCTGCCACAAACGGTTCTCTCTGCCAGGAAAACACACAACACTGAATTTCTGCCAAAGAGCTAGAGGGGGGGGTCATCAAAATATTTCAATAAAGCGTTAAAAAGCTCACATATGTTAACCGTAGCGTATGGAAACGTACATTCTCAACGTGGCGTCATGAGAATAATTATAATTATCTATCGGTGCAGCAATTTTACACAGCGGCAGCAAATCAGGCTGAGTGCCTTGTTAAATATTGCAGACACTCCTGCAATCATTTTTTTCCCCATGTCCAGTTCTTAAGTGGTACAGCAATCGCTGTGTGGAATAAACATAAAAATAATAATAAATAAAATAAAATAAAAGACGCATTATAAAGCAGAGAGGACATCTTGTAACACAATGTAACACAATGGTGAAGAGTGGAACTGTTAGTCGATATTTGACCAGCATGTCAATTCAAATCTCTTTGTAGGAGGATCTCTATTTGAATCTCTTTGTAGGAGGATCTCTATTTGAATCTCTTTGTAGGAGGATCTCTATTTGAATTTGCTACTTATGTTTTACACATAAAGATAAGTCTACCGATGAAGAAAGAAACTGGGAAAAAAGACACGGATAGACAGACTATGATGAATCGCACCCACATGACCATTTAAAAAAAAAAAAACTGGAAAATCTGCCCTTTGCTGTCATTTCAGAGCCCTGTGCAGCTGGACGCATGGCTGTGGCCGATTTATCCGGAGAATTCCACTTAGTTAGGACACTGAGGACTAAGGGATAGTTAGGCATTCATAAAAGGTACCTTTCATCGGCGATATATTTAAAAACCTTGTTTCTAAAAATGAACAACTTTAATATTTTATTAACATTACTATAATAGCAGTTATTAACTGCTATTATGATGAGTATTTTAAAATCTGGTGCTTTTTAGTTTTGTCGACTTGATAGCTAAATATTTTAAGAAAAGGTCATTAGTCTAACGTTCAGTTCATTAATCACAGTATAAGTCAGCGACTATTAATCTGGATTGCCAGCACCAGCCGTAGTGGGTCTGCGTTGAGGCGGGTGAAGAAGTACTGCTGAATTCAGCCCACATCAAACAAGTGGACGTGAGCGACCCAGTCCGGCGTCACATTCAGGAAGTGAAAGCAGCAGTGGGGAGCGCTGACAAACAGCACAGATGGAACAAACGTTTCGTTGGCTAATAATATTGGGGAAAATTTATGACAAAAAGGTCACACAACAAAACTGATCGGTAGCCGCATGCTGCCATCAGACTGCATCAGTGATGAACAATGATCTCAAGTTCTGCTGAAATGCGCCCCCAGCTTATTCCCAGAAGACTGTCCAACCTGCTGAATCGGTTTTACGTCAACTCGAGTCTGACTGGTTTCACGTGGTTAAATCTGACATGACGTTGTTACGCGGTTGTCAGAAGATGCATTTTGCAAACACAAATAACCTCCATAGAGCCCTATCTGATGGATAATCACCGTTTAGCATGATTATTGCGTTTGCTTGATGCTGTTTTGAGCATGATGCCGGGAGCGTTGTAGCGTCATTGAGATGTAGCAGATATCTATCACCCAATGGTGAATATGGAACATTCTAAGATCCTCAGATTTAACATCAGAACACTAACATCCCAGCTACCAATGAATGTTCGAAGTACACATGTACCTTGTTATCAAAGTATACTCATATTAATACGAAAATATGTTTGGGATGCGTGTGATCTTATAAATTAGGCCTAGTTGAACCTTGTGAATCCCTGCATGCCTGTGGGCCCCATGTGTCTTCGACCTTGGCCTGCACTACGACACGAAAGCATCACAAATGTCACAACTGGAAGTGTGCAAGAGCAATATGGCCCTTAA
Organism: Brevimyrus niger; assembly: GCA_015164015.2. Lineage (NCBI taxonomy): Eukaryota > Metazoa > Chordata > Actinopteri > Osteoglossiformes > Mormyridae > Brevimyrus > Brevimyrus niger. The sequence goes on from JAABNY020000119.1 coordinate 27,414,162, forward strand.
AAACAACCCCCCCCACCCCCCTGCTTGAGCCCGGATCCTAGACGGCACCTCGATAAAAACATCTGGGCTCTTTTCTGACCCTCTGGGAGGGGAACGCGGTGCCATTTCAAGTGTCCGTCGATGTTTTCTCCTGCAGACATTGTCAAGGCAGTTTGGACAACTGAATGAAGCTGTCATGCAGATAGCAGCTGTGAGAGAACAGCATAGCTGATGATTTACATTGTGTTACAGACCAGCCCACGGCAGTGCGGCTTTACCATAACAACTGATAAGCCCTTGTAGCCGCTCCTCTCATGTGTCTGCTAACCAGAGTGTCTATTAATAGCCCAGAGGACATTTCCCCTCCGTCCCCACGACAGCGTCTTCACTCCGCTACTCTGTCACTGCCTTTCCCCGAAGCATTTCAAGACCGGCTATTTCAATCTATTTTACCAGTTTCATTTTACTTTAAATGCCTTCGCATCTTCTGGAATTTTCCCTACGCTTTTCAGTTTTCAGTTCAGCATTTTTTAGAGGCATGTCGGTGCTCAATAGAGCTCAAATGCTTTGGAACACAAACCTTACAAGACCATGTTCTTAGCCTCTATCAGCTTCTTCATATCCTACAGTTAGCATTGAACTAGTACGACATGTATTTTATACTATGTTCTGGAGAAATGTATTTTTATCTTACGTCTGGAGTAATGTTGCGCAACCTTTACCGAATTTACCAGTGAAATGTTTGCATGGACGACTTCTCACTTTTGTTTAAAGCAATGTGATTATATGCAAAGAACTGGAAAGTCATTTCAGACAAAGAAGGATGTCAAAATAATTTACATGTAAAATATACAATGCTGCCCTAATAGTAACAAAGAGTAGTGAGCACATTTCAAAAGTAATTTTGGCCAAAAACAAGCTGGCCGGCCACGAAAATTTGTTTCACTGACAGCTATTTTTCGGCTATGAAGATATGCAAATTTTAAAAACCGCAATGAAACGGCGCTAAACAACCTGCATGTGAATCATTAAAACCTATTTATTAACATGTACGCATGTAGATGAAAATTACGCGCTGACACGGAACCTCTGGCAAAACCATTTAATCAAAGAATTTTTTTATTTACCAAATATTGTGCGTACCTGCAGCCACAAATAAGCCCTTTGAAAGCACTATAGCCAATTATAGTAAAAAGTACAGTAAACAATAATAGCTGAGCACTGGAAAATAATGCAGCTGTATATCGCGGGAGGCCGGGACATGGTCCAGGTTAAACCCTGCCTCTTTGCTGATTGGATTTTACAGAACTGGGGCCCGATTCATCAACAGAAACCCGGTTTGGGAAATTCGCCTTAACAACACCCCCTCTGCCACTTCCCTCCCCCAAAGAAGCTGCACTGCTCCCTCTCATTGAGTAACAACTTCATTAATAACCTCGCGGTCCATACGGCAGTGACATTAGCTGAGGGCTGAGGGTAAGAGGCATGGCTGAATCACTGCATCGGGCTTGTTAATGGCATTCGGGAGGGTCTCACCCAGGTGGGGGGCACAGGAACGCAGCCAAGAAAGGGACATGACATATACTCAAAAGGAAACCCCCAAACCACCAACTCCCAAGCTCTCATCAAAACCTCATTATTCTTACTGTTCCGTCTTTAGAGTCGAATCCGAAGGTCTATGAAGGTCCAGATGAGTCTCTCAATATTATTATTCCCAGCCCAACCCCACCGCCCATATAATATCAGATTTACATTTCCATTTGTTTAAATCTAGCGAGCTAGCTTGGTCCTCAGTGTGTGGGTCAGGTCAGCCAATTCACTCAGGGTAACTGTGATCACCGGCTACATTTAGACAGATAACTGCAGCAGCAACCGCGGCAGTATATTGCAAATGACATGGTCATTATTGATTCTATAATCATCATGGTAATCATTTAAAAAAAATCTGTTAAGGTGTCATATCCTCCACTGATTAATATGCAGATTAGAGCTAATTTGATGTCTGATTAATTCAGCCCGGCTATGCTGGAGCTGTACGGTTTGAAGTGTCGGGGCTCTCGAGTGGCACGCGGTCTTGACTCCAGCGTTGCCGTCCGCGTTGGTGCTAACGTGCACCATCTGCGCTAGTCATGTGATTTCTAACCTCCGCGTCTTATTTACACACATATATGGGGCGCCACGTTCCCGAGGGGGGCTCTACAGCGATTCACACCAGGACGTGTTCAGAGGCCAATAATAATCGTGTTAATTTATTGATCCTCACAGTGGTTGCTGAACGTGTTACTTTTCAAAACACACTCTGGAGAAACAGAACAATTATGGAAGAGGGCTGAACAAGTGTAATAAAACACCTCTGATTATATGGGATTGTGCTGCATAACATGCGAGTGCATACAGGTCAATTTATATTACAAATTAAAACCAAATGTCTTTGAAGATATAGAGCAAAAATAAAACAAAGCATCAATGAACCTAAGCAGAGCGAAATCAGCTTTATGGAGATACACAGGAGAGGTGGACTCCATGGTTGATGTCGATGCAGTGAGGAGGGCTTATTTCGGCTTCCTCTAAGACAGAGCTCCTCGGATTTTTCTCATCCTATTAAAAATGAATTCTCACTGAGGAAGGGGGTCCGAAGGGGGACTGGTGGGATGGAAATGAAAAGGACCACCTGCATGCTGTAAGTCCCAAGGCAGCTCATGTGACCGCATTATAAAGAACTGAGTCAGGAGTCTCCCCTAGACCCCCCTCATTAATCATTTAGGATTCCTGAGCTTGACTCCACCAGCTACCTCCAACACATCACAAGATCACAGCTATGAAAACTTTGCCCATGAAGGCATAGAAGGCCTCCAATCTAGGGGGCGCCACTTTCTTCAGTGTGCTCACTTGAGGAGTTCTTCTCCATGGGGGTATTTTTGCACAGCGATGGCAGGTATATTACAGCATTAATATCTGCAGCGTAGAGAAACTGATTTCATGGAAAAGATCCCAAAAGCCTTCTCAACTCTACCTTTTATCTCTAAACATTCATACAGAACAGTGGTTCTCAACCGTTTTTCGCGCAGCGACCCCATTTTTACCATGCCAGCACAGTTGCGACCCGATCAAGTATAAGGTTTAATTAACTAACGCTATGATCAAGCATGCAGTGCACCCTGCAGTTTACGCCAATCAATGCCTATCACACAACATCTGATTGGATGTGTCAGTGAATTTTCAATGAAGCATCTTTGATTTGGCTTTGTGGATTGGTTGAGGGTTCGCTAGCTTTGTGCTAACCAACTGCAGACCCACGACCCATTTATATAGTTTAATTCTAGGATTGGGCCTGGGAAATCTGATCATGGATCAGCATAGAAACTTGCTGGTTTTAATAAGCTTACATTTCTAACTCTGCCTCGTGACCCTTTCTATACTTTGCTCGACCCAAATTTAGGTTGTGACCCACAGGCAGGCGAATTGCCGATATAAAATAATTCTCGCTTTTCAGTGGTAAGCAAACTATTTCAGTTCTACTTTTCGATGGTGCTTTTCAGGCTTTACATCAGGTTACTTTTATCTATAAGAATTCTTCAAGGTGAAATTCAATCTCGCAGCCATGGAAATGAAAATTAATATGATTACTCCAAATATGGATTATGAATAAATTGTTATGTCACAAATATTCCATAGATTTTTATCTCAAAACCAACATTTTTATGTAACTGAAACAGAAGTTAACTAGCCAGCCAGCCAGTCATCCACCCACCCATCCATCCATCCATCCATCCATCCATCCATCAACTGCTTACTCTGGTCAGGGTCAGGGGAAGCTTCTGGCCTATCCCAAACAGAACTGGGTGCAAATCTGGTTTAATACAACAGTCAAAATGAAGGAAACTGAAACACTTCTGTTTCAGCTTCTGAACAAAGGTCATATAGGAAGAAATGAGCATTAGGCTTTGGGACAAGCTTCAGCGTCGTGTGGGTTTGGGTGTCAGTGTCTGGGCTCCTGCGTTCGGGGTCGAGAAATAAAGAACCTCATTAGTATATAGCTGGTAATAAAGCACAGGGGGTCACACTCCAGCCGTCCTCATCTTACACTGGCTTTATGCTGCCCCCACCACGCCTAAAAATATACCACAACAATAAATTAGCTTTTTAGTTACGGGAAAATGTCAAAGGCATCAAGTTATTACAGGAATATAGTGGACTTAACCCTTTGGTAAACACAACTTATCCAGGAACTAACTCTCCTGCAGACATCCCTTCATCCTCCGGCTTTGACGACACACGTCCCGCTGTTCATCTTAATATATTAGACTGACTAAAAACATCAACATTTCTTCAGCATTTTTTCTCTTACGATGATCTAATCAGCTGATCAACTGATAAACAGATCGACAATCCCCTCCCTGATGGCAATGAGGGATGTTGAAATGTACATCTACGAATCTCCCTCATTTCCATCTGAAAACACCAACTCAGTGGTCTGACCATTAGATGAGGTTGCTTAAAAATTTCCTGCGCAAAAAAAAATTTTGCTTCAGCGTGCCGGTACAGATCTCACGCCGCTTCCAAGTCCTCCAGCCTTGGACTAGTGAGGATCCAGCAAGACTACCGAGGAAAGTTCAGAGACGAAAGAGCTCTGCTGCTTTCTTCTCAGGCTGCAGGAGCCAAACTGAGGTATAAATAAAACAAGAACGAGCGATGGGATGAACCACCTCCACCGTGAAGCTTCACTCATTACCAGCACCACAGTCTAGTCTATAGAGCACCTGAAGTTCCACCCCATTGAAGTGAGTATGAAGTGGCAGGTTTAACTGAAGGTATTTACATTCCTACTGGGGAAACGTTTTTTTTTTATGCATCTGTCTGCCAAGTTCCCCTGATCTTGGAGGACCAAACGTAACTGGACAAATTAACATAAGCTGAAATGAAGTTGTCATGTTTGATATTCAATTGCGAATATGTTGCCGTCGATGATGGCTGGGAGCCTGCGGCCCACGGGCATCGCCAGATGCTTGGTATCTTCCACGGTTATGCTCTGCAATGACTGCACTGTCACCATTCTCGGTTTTTGCCTGCTTGCTTAGCCTGTCTCTTTTTGACTTCAGTCTGCTCTGCGACATGTGGAACGCATGCGAAATTGGACTGAGTGTAGTAGTCAGAAGTCAATGTTTCATTTATGACGATCTCATGGAGTGCAGAGCCCGCGCAACAAAAATGTGTCGCTGTCCCAAAGTTTTTGAACTGCACCCTGTACTTTAAAGCAAAAGTAAAGTGAGCCATGTTGCCTTTTCCTGCAGTGTTTACACCGGTGTTAAGGTAGCAGAGAACCTGAGCACAGGTGACACAATGGACAGTGGTGGGTGGTTTTGTCTGTGGGGACAAATCGATGCATCCTACTTACACCAGAACTACACACATACATTAAAAGCCATACAACAAATAGCACAGCCCCCTGAATGGGAATACAGATCTGGAAGCAATTTCCAGCTAAACAAAACCTTCCATTAATGTTATGTCAAGATAGTATTTAGCCTATATGCTGTACTATCATGAGGCTGTAAATTGCAGGGCTTTTAAACAAAAGTTTAAAGCATTCACATTCCATGACAGCATAGAACAGCCAGATCAATTCATTTACTGTTAAATCAATCTCAGATAAACAGGATTCCATTTTCTATCTAATAGATAAATTCATATAAAATATTATGTTTAAACTCGCCGGATAAAAATGGCTGGGTCCCAGCAAGTCTTTACAGGACAACTGCATGAATCAGTCACTGGTTAAAGTTGGTGACACAATGTTAAAATGCTAGAGCGTTTCATTTTGGCCATTTTGCATTTTGTCTTGTTATATTAATCTCTGCAAAAATAGTGTTGATATATATAAGCAAAACATTTGCATTATATTTTCAAGTTTCATTTATCACATATACAATTATACTGAATATGATGTGTAGAGAAAAGCCCCAGACTATGGAAAAAAGGGGACACAAGTTTGAGAGACAAAACAGAGGACAGATATCACATATTAGACATTTGACGCTAGATACAATCAAAATATCTAGGGAGTGCAAAATATCTATGGTGTATAACTACAAAACTCAACTGTATAAAATCTAGATAAAACTAGAAAAGATGCTGCTAAGATGACAGCAAGGCATTCCCCGGACAGCCCTGTCACCACCTCCACCCCATCTAATCCTCGCTCCTCTCACACCCCCCATCCTCTACAATTTCTAGAATTACTGGATAGATGACCTGGAAATGCAAAAGCCAATAAATGTGTTCTTACCTGAGTGCTCTCAATCCTAGTCTTAACATGTAACTCTGAAACTACACCTACTCATTTATTGCATATATTCCACTTGTATGCCAACAAACACAATATTTCCCCACCAATTAGCCAGTTAGCTATATTTCTTTGTGTATATCTTAATGTCCACGTCTTAAAATGTTGTTTATATGATTTATATGTCTAAACATGCTGATTATACTTATCACTTTCTCACTTGCACTATGACCAATGTGTCCCTTTACATAACAGTGAAAACTGTAACTCTCTCACCAGTGGTATAAGTAAGGTCTATGCAGTATCAAGCAGGTGCACATACAGACACCAATGTGTTTTCCTTCTAAGACCAAACGTCACTGCTCCCTAGACTGTTTTTACTGTACACACACAACCCCAGTTAGCTGGCACAAACACCCGCCCCACAGGCACAGTGGGCTGTATATAAAATGTATCAGATCCCACAAACACCTGCACCACAGGCACAGTGGACTGTATATAAAATGTATCAGATCCCACAAACACCTGCTCCACAGGCACAGTGGACTGTATATAAAATGTATCAGATCCCACAAACACCTGCCCCACAAGCATAGTGGACTGTATATAAAATGTATCAGATCCCACAAACACCTGCTCCACAGGCACAGTGGACTGTTTATAAAATGTATCAGATCCCACAAAAACTTGCCCCACAGGCACAGTGGGCTGTATATAAAATGTATCAGATCCCACAAACACCTGCTCCACAGGCAGAGTGGGCTGTATTTAAAATGTATCAGATCTCACAAACACCTGCCCCACAGGCAGAGTGGGCTGTATATAAAACGTATAAGATCCTAAATCTGTGAAAAATAAACACTAGCAACCAAACACAAAATTGTTATATTAACATTTCAACTTAGGAAATAAACATATGTATTTTTAATTATTATATTTATTTATTTCAAACAAAACAGGCAAGCAATTTTGCCCACCAATTGCAGTCAAACATAGAAATGTCTACAAGTCATGCCAAAAGAAAATCATCCCTTATCCAACGTTGATTATTGAGGTTCAGACCTGGTTAGTATAAATACAACACAGCATGAGAGCTAAAAAAGACTTTTACATCAAAATCAGGTGGCCAATCTTATCCGCAAAGGGTCGGTATGTATGCAGGT
>JAABNY020000119.1:27433322-27458047 GCA_015164015.2 Brevimyrus niger
AGTGCTTTACCTTACCTATCACGCTACGTTAGTGGGGGGGGAGGGAGGGAAGACCAGGGGCGGAGGACATGATTTTGAATGGAAACAGAGGAGAAAAAAAAAGTCATGTTAATAGGTAAAGTACTTGATCGGCTCATTATATTGGCCATATTTAGAATGACTGATTGATTGCCGGTCGACATCGATTGGGGTGAACATCCGCTGTCTTCAGTCACTAGTCAATTGATTGGTGCACCCTTAGTAAAAAGGTGACATACATCAGTTCTGATGCAAAGCACCAACAGGGGATTCCCCCCTGAGGGACCACTCAGTCACGCACATCTCGCTGCTTCCAGTCATATAAGAGCACCACACGGCTACAGAATATTCCCACTTTACTGCGTCTTAAATGGGCACCGCGAGTTTTAGTGCAGCCTCAACTGAAGGACTTGAATTGAACGGTAACTTCTCACCTAGTGCTTCCTGCGTAAATGAAGCACAGTCTGGCATCCAGGCTAATGGACCGTTTTTTCCTCGGAGGAAGGACACTTCCAGAACCGTGCTACGGCTAGAGCCATCTTCCGAACAGGTGACACGTCGCGCCGCCTGTAATGGCGGCATCCCGTCATCTACCCCCCCAAGCCCCCCAAATCCTTTGCTCACTGCGACCTTTGCTGCTTATACATCTCCCCCTGTAGGGCAGGCAGCCACTCGGATTTCAAACCTTGACCCCCCCCCCCCCCCCTCAGCAAGGCCTGAGAGCTGTAGGGTATTAACACAACTTCCGGGACCTTCGTATTACCACGTTCACAGGGCAAAGAAAAATACTTTATTTCTATTTTATGTTTTTAATCTACAAAATCCTTCACCCTGACCGTTAAAAATTGCAGCGCACTGAATTTCGCTCTGAGAAGGTGAATGCATGCCTACTTAGAACACAACTTTTTTTTTTTGTTGATACACATTACATACGAATAGGATGAAAGAAAAGGAGAACCATCATTGCGTAAAAGAGGAGCAATCCACCAGCCCAAATTTGCACTCTGGTATTTAGCATGTAATGAAACATAAAAGTCGCTCTTTTCAGACTTCGGGTTTTGGGACTGAAACTGCAGCTGTCTGCGTTACAGTGCAACATAGCATGTGAGTATGAGACCATCACCTGACAAAGGCAAACATACACAATGTTACTGAATTTGTCATTAAAGGAAGTTCGAAAGAGGTATTTGATATTTTATACTTGCTAAGAGACGTATGTGTCAATCCCCGTGGCATGTAATTCTTGTTACAAACGCAGAGGGTCGAGTGCAGGGGGAATTTACTAGGGGTACACAATGCGTCCGGCTCTTTGATCAGACCCACAGAGTAAGAATGAGACCCAGGCCCCTATAATGAAGAACAGGATATGCGCTCACAAATGACTGCACACTAAATTCAGTAATGTTTGTAGTTAATGGGAAACAGCTTGAATGCCCTGTGTCAGACATGTGATTTGCTTGATTTAGGTTCATTACAGAGAGGTGGCCTCTATTTGGAACCCCATGCCAGGAAGTAACTGATGCCACATTTTGTTGATATCTGCCTGCTTAAGGATACTTGGTTTGACACTGCTTTACCGTTCTCTACTATGATCTGTCCACCTTATTGAAGTGTCACTGCTGCTGACCGCCGTTCCATAAATTACGGTCAGTCCGTCAATTCCAGCAGCCTGTACTTTGCCATATCTTTGCCCCCGTCAAACCAGGAAACTCTCTGTTTGCTAAATGCTCCTCTCTTGCATATGTGGAAGTGGAAAAAGGTGATCTCTCCATGCGGCACTACCACGAAAAAACACTGAAAGGGCGGTTTAGAACTTAGAAGCAGCAAATCACTCGAGCCACTTCTGAGGTCCTGACTTTCAACTCCTCCATGCTATGTTTACAGTCTTTTGACAGAGACTAATCATCCAGCGGTGTTCTACAAAGCAGGATTTCTGAGTTATCTGGGTTAACTTAACTTAAACTTAAAGAATATTTGTCCAGTAAGAGCTTAGGTAAAGAGAAATCCTGTTGAACAATCATGACTTCTAGCTTAAGATAACCCGGCTAACTGAGAAATCCTGCTTTGTGGAATACACCATACACGCTTACAGTGTTATATCTTTCAGACCTTAAGATGTTTGGGTTTGGTTGAATGCCCCCCCCCCCACCCAGCTACACCTCATGCACTATTTTCATTTATTGTATGATATTTCTTATTATTTGTTGTTAAAGTGTGTTGAATATTTTTGCTTCTGTAACACCTGAATTTCCCCTTTGGGGATCGATAGTGTTATATTATAAAAAGTATTTTTAAAATTTTTAAATAAATATTATATACAGCAATTACAATGATGATTGATGTTATTAATAAGTGTTATTATGATATTATGCTTTTAGCATTGACGCATTCTCGCACATTCATTGCATTATATACTGGGGGTTTACTGCGTAAATTGGGCTTCGGGTCCAAATCAGCCCGCAACACATGCATGCGCGCATGTACACTATAGATGAACTGGATCCGGAAGGAACAGATGGGGTAGCGAGACTCACGACCTTAGCAGAGGTCAGATTATTTGTTTTTGCATTAACACCTTTATTAAAAAGTAAGATCAGCTATAGTAACAGCATCACATCGTCGTACGTAGTTACGTAGAGTTATGTACATACATAGAGTGAACAGCAGTGCCATTTGTATGAGTGTGTGTTACAGACGGAAATCGAAATTAAATAAATACAAATAGAATGACGACTGAATGCATTAATAGGATATTGGCTTTAACTGGCAAATATACATACTTTTTTCTTTTTATCGTAGGGGCAATTTTTAAGGGTATTTTTGCCTTTTTCTCCCTGTTCATTTTCCAATACTGGTAGCGCTGCATCTAAATTTCATGCCTGTGTGCAATTAATCAGTCCTAGAGAGTCAAGACTTCATTGACAATGATAAATTCAGAGAATCATAGGCCAAACACACTGATCTGCCACCATTCTGCTTTGATCCCGATCAAAATGTAACCAACAGCCAAAGAGGACATCCTTCCACAAACCGGTCCTTCAGGACAAGCATCTTCCATACACCTCCGTGCATCTAAGTCAATAGTTAACAGTAACAACCTTAAAAGGATCCATCTACAGTTCCTCCATTGTCTGAGCTGCCTCGCTCAGTATTCAATATTCTGCCCACACCCACACAGGTAGCAATTAACTCAGCGGTACCATTCATTGCGAAATACTTCTACCACTGAAGAAGTCTGCTGGAAACACTCCAGTATAGATCTGTGTTTAAAGACAGTGAGACACTAAGTATGCTCTCAATATTCAAAACACTGCAATGCGAGCTTAATCCCAACCAGTAATTACCTGATAGTGTAGCTGGTTCATTCTTCAGTCAGCTGTGGTTACATTTTCTTGTTTGATCTCACCCTCAGCACAAACAAATCAAGATTCTGCACATTGCGATTAGGTGCTTGAATTATTACGGTATGTTTTGCTTTCCCATTGATCTTTTGACCTTATAAATAGGCCTGCAAGAAAGACCTGTTTGATCAAGACAGCCCCTTTTAAAACCCCTCAGAGGAGCTCAGAAGACACGCACAGGTATGGGGAATATCAGAGTTCAGGGATAAATCCAATAAACAGGAAACCTGGTGCTGTTTTCAAGTTATTAATGGGTGTGAAATGTCTATAAATGTCTATAAATGATATTACTGTGTCTTCTTAGATTTATAAAAATGAAAATACTTGAAATGCAGAGACCAGCTTCCAGTCTGAGTGAGTCTGTTGGCTTTCCTTTGTTCATGTGTGCGCGTGTGTGTGTGTGTGCTTCTTATTGGGCTGAAAGTACTTAAAGGTCTTGCACAAAGACTGAATTAAAAACCAATATACTGTACCATGTCTTAAATGGTATATTTTTCAGTAAAAACTTGAAAGTGAGAGAAGCAGTTAATCCCAACCAGTAATGGCCTCTGTTAATACACAAAACATTAGGAGTACCAGAGCAACGCTCAAGAACATTGAAAATTGTCTGTGAATCTTGGACTCCTCAAAATAGCCACCATTTACCTCGAACGGCTTCACCAAAACGAGGCATCTACTTAACAAGTTACAGCAGGAAACCACACAACATGTGTTCCTTGGTCTGATGCAGTAATTCCTAAGGATGAGTGTTTGTGGGTCCCAAGCCAGTGGTTCTCCCAACCCTCCCAGATGTTTCATGGTACTGAGGTCTGAAGATCAGGCCAGCTCATTACTTTGAGTTCTCCTTCACTTTCTTCTTCTCTCCAGCAGATTTAATGTCTGCCTTGTGTGTCCCAGGGACTTCAGGCCCCATCAGCTGTGCTACGACAGCCACGCTGGTTGAGAGTTACATCGCGTCTGGTGAAAAAAAAATCACCAACACCATGATATTGTCTCCTCCAAGCTCGACAGTGGAAACCACACATGCATAAATCACACGCTTGCCCAAATTTTGACTCATGAGCACATTGGCCTGGTATCACTCCCCTTAATAGACAAGTGTTTGTATTTTAAAGTACAGGCAGGACTACTTTTGACTTTAAGCAGGTGTATTCAAATTTGTACTGCAGTTTCAGTATTATGTAATATAGCTAAAAACATGTCTGTCTTTTGCAAAACCCTTACATAATATACAGATACAAAGAGACCAGGTTCTTAGGTTCAATGCTCATTCAGGGATAAAACTGTAAAGGTGTTTTTTAAAAAAGTTTATAGCAGCAGCACATGAAATAACAGAAATACAAATATTTTCAGCTCAGTGATCTTGAAAGAAAAGATGTGTATGCATCACTGAACACAGCTAGTCTTGCCTGTTTAATCTACATGCTGACAAATAAATATACATTTCAAAATCTGCATCAATTTTCAAGAAAGATAAGAAATTAATATACATCAGTAAGCATTTTTAATCTCCACTTAAACCTGACTATTCATTACACTTTAGTGCATTAAAAAAAAAAATCTATATTTGGTCTTTTACATCGACATAAATTAACACACTACATCAGTTTTGAAGCCTCAATGTATTTCAGAAGCTCACAAAACATTTCTAAAATATGCTATTAAGTTGTTATTATTTGTTTTGCTTTAATGCAAATACAGGGACATTTTAATTGATTGGCACTGGCTACACTAAACAGAAATAAATTCCAATCCATTTAAATATACATTTGTTTCAGGCTAATTTTCCCCAATATATCCGTTTGTGGTGTCGTATACATGTCACGTAAATGGATAACACCGTTTGTGATACTTCAAAAAAAGTTAGCGTAAAAATTGTGCTTAAACGACTGCAGCGTGGAAGTATTTAAAACGTTAAATGGAAACAGCCCAACGGCCAGCAAGAAGATCTGCGACGCTGGTGTTCCGTGAGGCAGTGGTAGCAGGGGGCTGTGCTCAGTCCGTCTAATTCGATAAGACACCGGAAGGGAGAACGTTCAGCGGAATATAACTAGTTAACGCAGATCAGGCAAGCCGAGGCACTGAAGCAGGAAACGCTGGAGGACACTTTCAAAAGATTGAGAAAAACTTCCTCAATAAGGAAACACGGGCAAGAAAATGACACGGGAGAGAATCATTTAATTTACTGCCTAAGATGAGCAGCCCATCTCACTGCAAGAGAATGTGGGCTTCTGGTGACACTGGGATCACCTGTGACAAAGGCGCGTCCCGCCCTCTCGTCGCTATATTTCTGACACGTGACCAGTTACTAAACTGCCTCGTGGCTGTAACAATAACCGGTTTTACGCCAATATGTTGGAATTGGGCCGTTTGTCCGATGCCGCTGCTCAGCCTTTCTGCCCACCGGGACGGTTTCAGCTTTACTTTCAAATTGACAGTACAGCGTTCTACTCATATCCCCCTGTCACGAAAAGACCCGGGAAAGGAGATAGACAAGCAGCAGATCCCCGTTATTCTCACTGATTTTGACGTATGTGACATCAGTACTGCTAGTTGTCTTGCAAAAATATAAAATATTGCATCAGTAGATACTCATAAATGACGATCTGAAATTACTCAGATCAGATGAAGAGCACTAATGGGTCATACTACATATAGGGGTATATTATTAATCAAATACATTATCAATGACACACCTGGAACCAAACAGCAGCATCGACTTGGAAAGGTTTTCGTTTTCTAAAGGAAAATCATTATAAGCAGAGAACACTGCGTGATGGTATTTAAAGCAACATTTTGTCTCTCCTCTGGTTGGTAAATGCTGCAGGTAATATGCAGCCCATGTTAGGTTATGTGGTGAAACAAAGAACAGAGACGGTGAAACGGAGGAGAAAAGCTTGGAGGAAAAAAAAAAAAAGGAACAGCCATGAAACGTGAAGAAAATAACTGGAACTGTGCCGGAGATGAAAGGGGTTGTGGGAGGCTGGGCGTGTGTGCTGGTGTGCGTGGGTGGCGGAGCGCGAGGGCGTGCGTACGTGGGGGTGGGGGGGTGGGGCTGAGGGAGTGGAAGTGACTAAGTGCGCGTGCCTGACTGTGTGGCTAGGTGTGTCCGCGCAACTGTCTGTGCGTCAGGGGATGAGGGGCATCAATTAATAGTCAAGGTCTGGAAACTTCCATGTGCCGATGGCGATACGGCTGGCGGAGCAGGCGAAGCCAGTGGCAGACGCCCTGCGGTGCTCTCACTCCACATAATCACCATAAAATCCCGCGTGGAAATCCCCGCCGGAATGTGGGCTACCTATCTCGGCTGAAACGTTGCACCGATGAAACGAGTCGTATATCCACTTGTGACGAGGCAAATGTGGAAATCCTCAATGCCTCGCCGAATCAACGCCTAATTATTAGTGCCCATTATGAAACAGTGGATGCTACGTAATATTAGAGGTGGCCAATATAGCCAACATATCACGATATTTTTTTTTTTATTAGAATCACGGCCCATAATACAGATCCTGATTTTTTGTTTGTTTACAAACTAATCAAATGGGAATGTATGTAGTAATGTTAGCCATTTCAACAACAATTCTATCCTTACAAGAATTGCTCCTTGTAGCACTGTAATAATAAATAAAGGTAGGTATATTATTCTAAATATAAAAGAAACTAACTGCTTTTTCCTTTTTTAAATACCAATGTTTCAAATGCAACTGAATATTAATAATTTTGCTCAATAACTTCTGGGACGTGCATCACAAAATGAGATTTGCTGGTTGGTTAGACAACTTGCTGAATTTAAGGTACTTTGGGCTAAATTTGAGCGAACAAAATTATAAGACCATTTTAACTGAAGCGCAATAAATCCAACAAGTTATCTAGCTAACCAAGAAAGCTTGCTTCATGATACATGCCCCAGAAGTCAGTTTACAACAAATACAAACAAACGATAATAGTTAATTAAAATTGGTGGTGTTGTACGAACTGTTTTTGTTATAGTGTTAAGTGCCAACACTTGTACCTCGGTATTCGCTAGAAGCACTGCCTAGCCGAACTTATGCTAATCGACTGCTAAACAATATGTTCTGTGCTATTTGCTTCACTTATAAAGCATTGGCTGAATTACGGTAAATGTAGTGCTGCATTGTGATTCTCGCGATAACCCAGAAACCCTTTTCATGGATACAGATGCAACAGGTTACTATAAATTAATGTCACATCACCCCTCACACCAGGAGACTAAAAATAATTCCCATGCAAGAATCTAACTTATTTCCAAGCTGCTCAGCCTTGTTTTATAATTAACCAATAACACACGAGAAGGAGTGCAGCATATCCCAACTGTGATTTGGTCAGAGGCACGAGGCTGCAGGCCGCTTTTCCGTCTACTTTACACGACAGTTCATCAAGTAGCATTTATAAGTTAACAGTGATAAGTCACAAGAGATAATACTCAGCTGCTTTATTATTTATTTAAACATTTACGGGCCTCCGAAAAAAGAAATCGTTCCCAACAGCCAACAAAAACATTCCAACGCAACACAGCCCACTCGCTAATACAATAATTTGCAGAATATATTCTGCTGAACTGGGGCACATTTCCCAAAAGGTCCCGTTAGCAATTTAGATAGTTGAAACCATTCAGTCGCATGGTTCCAAATGTGTAAGTTGCTGACATAATGAGCATCTATGCTTTTGGGAAACGTCCCCCCCCTGCTCTGTTGTTATTTTTTAATTTTGTGTCGCAGCTTTTTGTTCCTTCTGTTTCTAAACAAACCCGAAACATTGCAAGTTGCACCATTTATGTGAATTAAACAGGTGATTTTAGTGCAAAAGTTAATATTTAATTTAAAATTTACTTGCAAAAAAAGTCTCATAAAGGTAGTACAAAGCGGTAAAAGGACAACCAAGTTACAAACATTTCGCATATATTTATAAAGATAAATTTTTACAGTGGTGATCAAAATGAAAAAAAAATGTAATTTACAAAGTCACCGCCTATCCGAATTTGCAGTTATTCATGAATTTAAAAAATGCATTTTTATTGTATTGCTTAAGTGAAAAGTTACATCATAAAATAAACGGCTGCAGCATTTCAATCACTATAAACAAAACCCAGACATGTGCTCTTGTTTATGGGAGTTTTCACATGTTTTCTTGACCCAGTAACACTTGCAGGATTATCATATGAATAGTGCCATTTGCAAATGGGTGGACGATCAGGACAGCTTTGAGACAGACACTCGCGTCAGTGACTCTTGTTATTTTTATTCTAATTACAGAGCTCTAAAAATATAGTTAATTTCTCACTATATATATTTGAAAAGTAGACTGTTCAAGGTTTCTCAGGGTTTTTTTTAATGTTTCTATGACAAAAACTTGTGGTGTGTGGTAGACAGTTGGGCGAGATTTCTGTTTGATCCTGCAGGGCTGATAGCCGACTCAGGGGGTTAAGTTGAAGTTAATGCTTTTTAGATACACCTGTAAAGTGGAGTAATATCTCTGACGTGAAATGTCCAAGTGCGATTATACTCTGATAACAGAACACCTCTCGTCCAATCAGATTTCCTGGTCGGAACTACAGTAACTGTTGTATAATTAAACTTTAACACTGAAATTTTATTCACTAAAATCTGATTCCTGCAACCTCCAATACCAGTACAGAAAGAAGGGACTACTTAGAGAACATTCTTCTTAATCGCACTTAATTAGAAATACAATATTATTTGGGTAATAAAAAGTTAGAATTAGAATAAATGCGAATTAACAGAAAGAAAATAAAAATTAGCAATCGTTTCTTAGACCCTCCAAAAGGTCACTAATACCTTGTTGACTGCTAGAAACATTGGTTCCAAAGAACACTGCTTTGGTTCACAAGGTTCCTCTGGGACAAGCCAGTCATTCCATGTATTCATTACATTTCAACATCAACTCAATTAATTAGTTAAATTTATTAGTTAAATTCCTCAATGAGCCATTGATTAGCCAAAAGTGGAGTGCTAGTGGTCGAATAAAAAAAAATTCATGGGTGTATTGGAGCATTGCTGCAAATACGAGGGTGACATCAGGAGAGGCTTTTAAATGGCACTTTGACAAACATATTATTATTGATTTTCATGTTGGTATAAAACTTTTAAACAGCATTTTCTTGGACTGCCTAAGGCTTTTGCAGAATACCGTAGCCAACCGTACACAAATTACCTTTATATAATGCCGAAACTTTGTATCCACTTTATTATTCAAACAACTAACATCACTGACAATTTAACAGACATTTTCTTAAAAAAAAAATCCAAAACATCATTTGCTAAAGCCAGTCGATAAATAACTAATCAACATTGTTTTAAATGAAAATATACATTTTCGTTCAATCAGCAAAATATATAATCAAAAACTCTTCATGACTTTGTAGTAATAACATCAAAGATTTAAACATAACAAATATGAGTAACACCAAAGTACTTCATCAGGCTAAATAATACCTGCAGACCGAAGTTAGAAATAGAAGCCTAAATCTTCCATTGCAGAATATTATTCTGAAAACAATATGGCAGTAGCATCCTCTGTTAAATACACATATGCTTTACTGAATAATCAATTCTTCTATCAAACAAAACAAATAAAAAACAAAGTTCTTTACGTGATCAAGATGTTCTCAGTAACAAATAAATATATACAAACTCTTTGGTGTCTGTTCCAAAGTGCGGGATTGACTGCAAAAATCAAAGCTGTGATATCTCAGGCACCGAAATGGCCAGCTGTGACGATCACAACCTCAGCATAGATTTAAGGAGCAGACAGCCAAATAAAGGAGGCTAGACTGTACCGAGACCCAAATTACACTGAAGAGTCACAATTTCACTTTCAACAATTCAGTCTACTGCTACGCCTTCTGGACAGAAATGTGCCTTGCATGCAGAACCAAGGAGACGCATCCTGCAATTTGTTGCTATTGCTCGGGATTCCTCATGATGAGGTAAGGCCAGCGGCTAAGACGGCACTGTTTGGTACTCACCAACCTTTACTCCACTGTGACTGACGGCTTTACGGAACACCTTGACTGGCTTCTCTAAGCTGTGAGCTAATTTGAACAAACAGCTAAAACTCTCCACTCAGGAGTTTTCATGCTCCAGTGAAGCTGGCCAATATAAACGATATATCAATTTGTCATCGTGCAAAATTTAGACAATAGAAAATCTGAAACTTCCATGAACTGCGGCAAAACGGAACATTGTTTCACAGCACGCGCCACAGAAACGAATTCCACCCAATCACATGGCGGTCCTTTAAGACCGGACAACTGATGCCCGACATATGCGCAGTAAGTTTGAATGAGTTAGTGGAGCACACCATGTCACAGTCTCGCTAATACGGGAGACAAGGAGGCGGTGAGCGCTCCCTCCGAGGAAACTCCAAGCGTCTGTGAAGAAAGCGACAGCTTAGCAGCTCCTTTAAAGAAGGAGATATTGTGCTTAAACAAGGTAAAAAGACATTGGTGATGTGTTGCTACCTTTGCAGTTTAATGCGCAACACACAAGAGACTGGTGCAGTGCACTGCAAACTGCAGAAAACCTGCGCCGACTAAAACTGTAAACACTGCAAGCTCATTTAAAGCACACAAAACATCGCCACCCAAGAACCCAGAACATACAAAATGCAAGCACTTACAGTCACGGACAGCAGTGGTTAGGGCTTCCACTTCAAATCCGAAGAAATACAAGATGCCACCCACACCCCCTCACCCCCCACGCACCACCTCCCGGTTCTGTCCCCTGGAAGCAGCAGCGAGGCAGTAAAAGAAAAACCCCAGCAACAAACCATACTACTCACATTGTCTAGTGTTGTGGCCTGTGACAAAAAAAAAAAAAGTTTATTTTGTATGATTTATTTATTAAAAACAGATTTCAGCTTGTGTATTTTTTCATGTTTGCAATTCTAAGGGAATTTTTTGTGTAAAAAAATGGAGCCTTGAAGTAAAGAGATGATGACCTCAATTGTATCGTGATACTTATTGATATTGACTGATATGAAAAAATTAGCGTGATAAAATATTTTGCCATATTGCACAGGCAAATGTCGAGCCTTACAATTTATTGTCGATACTTTGATGCTTAAAGTATCAAGTGATGCTTGAGTTCGATCAGCCTAGCTGTACCCATTACAAACTAGGCTTTGGCGGTATCTAACTTCTATACCGTCATACCGTCTAGACATTTGACTGTGGTGTATAATATTTCGACAGTATTTTCAAAACCAATGCTATTCCAGTATTGTGAAACCTTTGCGAAAATTCACCAAATCACAGCACCCCCGCCCCCCCCCCACCAAGGATCCCCCAAGATTTCCCCAAGATCCCCAAATTCAATCACGACTTTGAAGGAAGAAAACACAAACCCATGTACGTTAAAGTCACTGAGCAATTTGATTTGCTAAAAAATGTTGATTTAACTGAGTGATATACAACGTTACAGTGCGGGACGGAGACCACGAGCTCCATAAGGTCAACTACATTCCATAGCCCTGTGATCTGAGAAAGGACTGTGGCTCCTCTCTGCCCTCCTGCTTACCATAAACAACCCATCAGGGATACAGGAATAGATGATAAATGTTTCATGATTGATAGACTGTGCCAGGAAATCTCACAATGAAAGGAATAATTAGGCAGGCAGTGAGACAAGGGGAGGAGATTGTGAAGCTCAGACCATTCAGCGGGCAGCTCCTCTTCCAGGTGACTCAACAACACAGAAGGTCAGAATAAATGTTCAAATCTAAATACAACTATACTAATCCATGGCACGGCACACGTTTGTTCAGTAGAATAAAAAAAAAAATTTAAACCCCATACATTTATGACTTCTTATATTACACATGGTGGTCTACAACGAAGTTATATTATCTAATGTTCAGTTCATGTCTGAAAAGCTTCCACGAGTGACATTATTTGGAATCTATAAATCAAACTGTATTTATAAAATGATTGCAAGATGACATGGAACTACATGTACAGGCTTAACTACATACTCTGATACTCCATCTGGGAAGAAGACGACTGATTAGGAATCCACCACAAAATGTCAGCCTATATTTGTTCCTTACAAGAGCCTAAACTGCTTGGGGGGGGCAAACCTATACTACCACAGTGGGCAGAAATGGGCCACATTGATAGCCAAAATGTAACAGTTTCATGTGGTAATGCGGGCAGCTAGGCAGCTCAGCAGGTAACACTGTTGCGTCTCATATGCAGCAATGGGGGTTTCTACCCCCCGTCCGCTCTGTCCATGTACGGATTTCGCTTATTCCGCCTGTGACCAGGGCCTTTCCTCCGGGGTGCTCCTGTTTCCAGCCACAGTCCACAGGCATGCATTAGGTTAATCGGTGTCTGTAAATTGCCAGCAGTATTTCCATATGTGCCCTGTGTTGGACTAGCATCCTATCCGGAATGTACCCCCTACCTTGTGACCTATACTGCCTGGAATAGCCGCTAGGTCCCCCGTGACCTAGACGTACAAACCTGGCAAGGTAGCCGGTCTATTCAGGTAGTCAAGGTTATACCACCTCTGTTTTGACATTAAATTATGAAACAAGTAACTTTGAAATAACTCTGTACCAAAATGTTATTGTTATTTAAAATCACATTTTCTCTCTTCTTTGAAAAATTCAATATCGCGATATTGTTAAATTACCTTACCACCTCAATTTTTTTTTTTGCCCTCAGCCGCCACTGAGTGTACCGTTTGCTCAACAGCCGCACGGCTTGAAAGTCACAACCAATAAATCTTGCCAAAACCCAACTTACCAAGAATAATTAACGTATTAATACTGTAACAAAATAAACATTCCCAAATGCTATGAGACACAAACCGTCTCTTGCCGTGGCACATTTTCTGCGCATAGTCAGCCCGGTGAAGACTACGCCACACTCACGGTGGACTATTAATATAAAAGAACGCGAAGCCGTCCGAGTTCAGCCCTGACTACAGTTAATCTGATAGCCAGATCTAAAAGGTCCACTTGTAATGGACCCGCGGTTTGCGTCTAAAGAGAATAGATGTTCATATCTGTGCCGTTTTCCTCACGCAAAAACACTCAAATCGTTGCAAGTATATTCAAAATTATGCAGGGTGTTTTAGCTGCAGTATCAAGCATAACTCCCTATTAATCTTTATATCAAACTTTCCTCCCCTGAGGGAATCTCCTGGCTCAGAGGGGCTGTTCTGACTAACATACCAGTAGCGCTGCCAGGCTTTGTCGTGCTCAGAGACAGCCTGCTAGCAGCAGAATAATGGACTCGCTCTGACGTTTCCCTGATAACTTTCATGCCTCCACAATGAAACATTACCTGGGCTCTGACATCAGCTCTACTGCCCCTTGTGTGAGTCAGCGACACGACCCCCAGCCAGGGAGCCCCGCTGGACAACCTGCCCATATGTTTGCTGGGCCAGCAAGCTTGGTGTTCAGGTGTGGACCCCCCCCCCCCCTGCAGTTAATTCCCTCTGTCATAAATCAATTAAAACACCCTTGTAAACACCCACCCCAGCACGATTTCGCCCCGAAACAGTAAGATATGAAAACAATGGATACCAATAGTGAGATCCTGGCCAGGATAAGTGGGTGGAAGATCAGTGGATGGATGCAAAGTCAATAGCAGCAGTCAGTCTTCTGAAAGTCTGAACACAATGTTATTCAGAGATTAACTAGCAGAATGGGGTTTGACTATGTGATTACATGCCA
This sequence comes from Brevimyrus niger, assembly GCA_015164015.2. Taxonomy (NCBI): domain Eukaryota; kingdom Metazoa; phylum Chordata; class Actinopteri; order Osteoglossiformes; family Mormyridae; genus Brevimyrus; species Brevimyrus niger. Next base: position 27,447,467 of record JAABNY020000119.1, read on the forward strand.
GGTGGGCAATTCTGGGCTGGGATGATGGTGGTGCTTCCAGCTGCCTGAGCCATACAGGTAGGGGCAGAAATAAAACATGACAGAGATGAAACCGATTTTCTCTAGAAAACGAAGGAAAAAAAAAAATCAACTATCATGTCAGTTCTAAGATCCTTTTAACCCTCAACAAGGTGACTTCCAACAAGCTAACAAAATCTCACCTTTCATTAGCTTCTAATATATATATATATATACACACCAAAATATCTTCAATATAACAAGAAACATATAATTAAATGCAATACCCTCAAATTAAATGCAGCTGCCAAATGACATACATTACACCATTTTTAGTTTTGATTATCCATAAATATTAAAAAAAAGGAAAATTAAATATATAACTCTTCCAACAGTGCGGCAAGCACTTTCCCTCAATCACCCTCCAAATTTCTCACCCGAGTTCACATCTCTATGCACTAAATCAAAACTAGTCTATTGCAGTGTTGTCTTCAGCTGATTAAGTCATATTCAGTATTCACCACCGGTTGGTTAAGAAAAGAAGGTTTTTTTTTTCCCCTCATTAATTGGTACCTACGTTAACAGTCTTTGTCCGGCGTAATTAACATACTGCAAAAAAATGGCAAGGGACGTGAACTAAAATACACCACCTTTGATTTTCATGAGTCATGACAGCTTCAAAGCCAAAGAAAGGGGAAAATGAGCGTGTTAAGTGGGTCTCGCTGGACACTACGCAGCGCGTTGTCGTGGCTCTGCTCCTGCCCTTGTCAACGTCAAAACAACAGCCGTGTCCACCTCTTTTTGCAGAAAAGATGTGAATTCTCTCAAGTGTGCAGGTCTTTCATCCAACCTGTAAAGCACAGATTTGTCTAAAGGAAGTATCGTTTGATCAATTGAAACAGCCCATGACAAAGACGTCTGATCCGCTTGTTACTTACCAGACACAGAAGGTATAACAGATACAAACATGAAGGTTATACGCTCCTTCCAGATGCCTGCATTAAGTGTTTTTTTTTTTCAAGCAAGTCAAGAGGTCTTTGGTGCGCCTCGAACACCCCATGTTTGCTTTAATTAACTTGAACTCACTGGCTTCCTAGCTGGGTCACCGCAACATGCCAGAGTTCATATACTCGCGCCACTAGGAAAAATCACCGTGTAAGACAAAAAGAACGGAGAGCTCAGTAGCCTTTTCCAGTGCAGTTAAGGGCTTCTACCGTTAAGTACTTACTTTAGATGATGAGGTGCTGGGAAGACGATAGCCGGCAGACATTAGCGATCATAGGCATGCAGGCGTGTGTAACACAAAGGTCTCAATTAAGTTTTATCTGTTGTTGACACTGTAGGTTTAAAGAATCTTCCATGCAGAACTTTCACAAAAAAAACAAAAAAACAAATATTGCGCTATGGTGGACGGCACAGAGACTCCTCTCTTCTCTTTTCCAAAAGCAAACAAACACACTGGGTAATTTCATGCTACAGAACTTCTTCATGGGATCCTTGGAAGAGCAGGCTGTTTATATCTGACCTAAAAAGTCCATCTTCCCTCAGGTGAAATACTGTGAGCTTAATAAATATTAGAATATATTTAGAAAGACCATGTTCCATCCACGACCATTTTCTTTACCCCTGCGCCAGGACCAAAACTGAAACAAATTTGAATTATAAGACAATGAATCGAGTCATCAACATATCCCTCATAATCACTTCACCAGTGTCACTTAAACAATAAATTTTTGTAAATTAAACTATGCCATACTCTGGTCTGCCTTTACATACTTTTTAAATACTTTAAGTAGCATTTCAGATTTAAAAAAAACAACAACAATGCAATATTTAAATATGCAGTTTACCAGCCTAGGAAATGAAACGTACTGCTGAGGTAGAACATAATTTTGATTAGCCATTGACTGACAGAGACACCTGGATCGATGCCTCTAAAGTCCCTCTAACCCATATATATAGGATGTGTAAACTTAGCATGTTACATGAAAAATTAAGCTTCTTTCAGGACAGAAAATATCTCAAAAATAATTACATTTACCACGGATTTTATAGCACACATTAATCTTTTATGTAGTAGTATGATGTAACAGTAAAAATAAAACTGCCACTGAAATAAAATTTAATAAAATTAAATTACTCTTGGACTTCACTAGGTCAGTCCTAAATTCTAGACAAAAAAAAAACCCAGGCTAACTTGTTAAAGGTTATTCCAGTTATGACAACATAATACAAAAAGAAAAAACAGTCATTTAAACATGTTTTCCCACTGTTTTTGAAAACAGTCTCCTAACTGAGGCGCAGTGATGGAAACTTTTAGAAGCCTTGCGATTGAGAGCGACTGCTCACTTTGGTGCCAAGAATGGCAGCCTTTCTCACAGGATAGCAGGAAATGCCACCGGCTTATCAGACAAAACAAGAGAGAAAAGAAGCAGGAGCTCTGTGGCTTTTCAACAGTAAAGTCACTGAATTAGCTGAAGCCAAGTCACACTGGTTGAAAGTCGGGGTAGGCAGGGGCTGAAAAACCATACAGTAACGCGCAGCGTGCCAATCTGGAAGGTGCGCATATGGATTAACACATTATAAGCACTGAAACGCTGCTTGACATCTGCATTATTGTCCTAGTCCAGATACTTAGAGCAGGATATTTCACTAAAATACTTACTAAAATGTAACCATTTTACAATCTGTTTATTCATGTGAACTAATGTTTATATACAAATGTTGGTATAGTACTAAAGACATGAGTACCCGTGCATGAAGTATGACAAACAAATCTCAATAAACGACGGATAGCTAATGGAAGTCTTTGGCTCCAGAGGGAGTGACGGGTAACAGTAGAATCAGATTCACATGCTAAAATGATGGTCATGACATAATTTGCTTGTACCGAATCAATCTGTAAACCTTCGCTGGAAATATATTGATGGCCTTCGCTATGTACACGGCTACATCTGTCCAAGGAGTTAGCAAGTGGTAGACGTACAAGCAAAACGTAACGGATTAAGTAAACGACAAATCACACGTGGCTGAAGATTGGCCAAAATCTACAAAGCTGCTTAATTCCTGACTTTTTCTTAACTCCGGATAGCTTCACAGTGTCGTCTATTCACCCAGAGGGGAGATCAGAGGCCGTCACACTGGGGGGGGGGGGGGGCCCCCAGCCACAACCATATGCTAACAAATGTACAGATCACCAGGAGAAATTAACAGTCAGATTTACCAAGGTGTAAATTAAGCTTTGGATGTTTAGTATGCCATAATTGTCTTCGTGGTCATAAGACAACCAATTTGAATCTCTGTTGAGAGTTTAACAGGGTCCAAAGGTACAACAACAAATGGATAGAGTGCAACAAAACAGTATGTTCACTGCGTCGTGGGCTGAACACTACAAAGAACAGAAACAGACCTTTAAAAAGTTGCGATTAGTCAAACAGGCTGAAAGTAGCTATCAAAAAGATGGGCTCCTCTGCTGCAAGATCCCTAGCAGGAACCAATACTAGTCAGATATAAGCAACCTGCAGTAAATGACTAAAATCTTTTTGTTAGTAAGCAAAATCACGCTTGCAGACAATGATAAGAGCTGCAAGAACCCACCAGGAAAATAAACAATGGATGAAAAACCATTATGCTGAGTCAGCAAAACGCATTACCAGAGCGTCGCTTGCAAAATGAATGTGACCCAGTCATTTCAGCTGCACTCTAATGCTGACATTTACAAGGTGTAACTTGTAGATTTATTGTATTTCACCCCAACTGACCCTGCAATGTTTTCAAAATGCTACCTCTGACAAGTGTCCCCTTGCATTTGTCATTTCTACATTTACTGTTTGGGCCAAAGCAGTACACATTTCCCTCATGTACCACAAAATTTACTAAACTGGGCTCTTGTACTTATTCTGTACTGACATAAGGCTACAAAAATTAAAAAATAAATAAGCACTCAAAAAATTTATCATTTATTTTGATACAGTTGTATATTCCACTTTTGTGTTTTATGCTGCAAATGATTCTGTCTGCAGCTAACATTTCCAGATACAAGCATTTCCCATTTCATATTGGCAAGTCAAATCAAGGCTGCATTACTGGTGTGGCTAACTGATTCCTGTCAATTACGAAGCCACCGTCTGACAGACGTCAGACAACGTGGAAAAATGCGGGGCAGCTGTGCTTGAGGATTTTTTCTTAGCTAGCGGAAAAACAACAGAAAGCACTGATTCAGCACGGTATACAGTGAGTGCTGAGTGTCTTAATGGAAAAGACAAACACTGACATGGGCAAGAGTGTTAAAATTAACAATACGTGATATCCTGTATGAAAACTGTCAGAACTGCTCTAAAACAGAAATGAAATGCAAACACAGGACAGGACCCAAGAAATAAAACACAACTTCACTAATGAATGTGGGAAGAATTTCAGAAGAACTAGGAATCAGGCCTCTGCATCTGACATTCATAAGCAGGGATGAAAGACAGGACATGGCACCGTGACATTGCCTTAGCTCCTCCGTCACGCTTGCTTAACCTTGCGCTGGCGTGTATGCCATGACACTCGCATATTAATGTGGTGGAATATTAGAGAGCTTCCCCACACCAGTCTCCACACCCCCACCAAGAGCTCTCTGGAGAAGGTATGTGGGACAATGCAAATACATTCAAGCGACAGACACAATCACATTTAGCAAATAAGTACAGGGTTAAAACGGAGGCTTTTTCTAAATTTTGCAGGACTATACAGCCGTCCAGAATAGATGACAGGATAATACAAACCGGAGTAAGATGTTTTTGCTACCTTCTGTTCACGATTGTACTGAATATTAATTAAGATCAACCTTATTGATCCCAGGAGAAAATTATCATAAAAGGTGATTTGATTACCAGAGTAGTTAGAATGAATTTTGATGACAAAAGTACTGTTACATGCAAAACTATAATGATACAGTGATGGTGCACTTAAATAAAATGAGTAATTACACTAAATTCTGATGTTATCCTTCTTCTTTCTTGTAGACTCCAACAAAACAGCCACCCAGCATTTCTACCAATGGGACCAATCTGCCACCAGAATTTACAAGACACACACACACACACACACACACACACACACACACCCTGTGTGAGATATTGAGCATTTGCTGCAATTGTCGGTTAAAACGTTGTTTCCTCCCAAAACCGCAATGGTCTCATCCTGCTACCAAGAGCAGATGCAGAATTCTGCGCTATCTGGCCTAAAATATACAAAAGAGACCCTTTTCACTGTCAAAGGACCTCCATACATCCACGATGTCTTTGACTTCTGTGGACGTAAATGTTCATTTTGATTACATTCTTCTCCACAGACATACTGTATCACTGCCCCAGTGCACATCAGCTCAACACACCACGGTCTGAAACTCGATACTAAAAAGCCACTGTGCATTAAGCATATTTCACGTGTCAGTTATCACGTTTCTGTGCTGCATGAATGTATATGTTTGAAATATTTTGTAGAAGTGTTAGTATGTTCTTTAATGTCACCTAAAACATTCAAAGGCCAGTCTATAAGGCAACTTTGAGTAAAATGGCTTTGTGTAACACTGGCGTATACATAAGACACAATGTTCACACACACAGACACACACACATTTTTGTATTATATATTATGTGTATATATATATATATGCACACACACACACCTATACACAGTATAAATATATACACACACACATATACACAGTTGAAAATTGCACAAAGCTGGTTTTTACCACTTTTCCATTTATTTCATGAATTGCAGATTTTTATTCTTGTTAAGCGATGGAAAGTTGAGTGAACAACTATAAATGAAAATATAAGTCAAATAAAACAAGCTTATGTAATAACCAAGTTTCCTTTATAACGTGGAAAGAGTATTTAAGAGTGCATGTCTGACGTCCTATTAACTGCTTGTGTGGTGATGGCGAAGTCAAATTCTAGGCTGTCCCATGACTTCAAATGCTGCTAGTTCACTGTTTCATCCATGAAACAGAGCAGTATTTAATGTCCCTTGTAGAAAGAATGTCTCAAATTTTCTATGCTGCTAGTTATTGCTGCCAGAGGTTACTTTGATGAATCAAATATATGACATTCCCTCGCTAATAAATTAGGTGTTCAATGGTGACCATATTGTAAATTTGTTAGCGAAGAATACTGAGTGTATCGTAGTAATATAATAATATGTAACGCGCGAGTTTGAAAATACCTAAACATTAAAATTCGCTTATAGCCGTGTGTCGTTATCGACATAAAGAAAGAATTCCACAGGGAGCCCTCTGCAAGGTGGAATTCCATTTTCAAAAAGCAGCACCGGGGAGTTTCTTGTCGATGGTGTTAGGGAGACATGGGGTGTCAGGTTGAGGCACAAGCCAAAGGTCCCCAAGCCCCCCCCCCCAAGAAGAGGAAAAAAAAAACAAGGCAAATCTAATAAAGAAGTTCCGGTAGCCTCCTACGCATCGCCCTTGTTGGTAACTCCCATCCACCTCCCCGGACGATAAACACTTGTCCGGTACCTGTCGTTTAAGTGTGCGATAAGAGCTTCGGGAGCCTCAGGAACAGTCGCTTGTTTTACGCCTCCCGTGTCATCTGATAGCACCTGATACTGGAGGCTCCGGCCTCCTGCTAGGCCCAATTCTCCACCTCCCCGAGTGAAGCCCTCTCTTTCAGGCAAACGTGGCTTTTCTGATGCACATGCTTTAGGGACATGATAGGTTGTGTACAGATAGGGCCGGGCAAATCGATATCGCGATCATTTCAAACTTCTACCTCGGTCGCAATTGATGAACGGATGTGTTATTTAACCCTAACCCTAACCCTAACCCTGCCCTCGTTTTTCCGACATGGTCTGTACTGTAAATATACTGAACGAATAAAAGCTGCAGTATTTTTCCAAATGACGGAGTGAATATCTCACCTTACCTTTGTCATTTAAAAACAATTTCAGGAAACACACAGATGAACAATTTATGGTGTTTTTTTTAAATACTTCGCATAGCTGAAATCAAAGCACAAATTGCTCGAAATGAAAACATCTTGTGAGAAAGGTCACATTTTAGTTTTAACTAAGTAAAAAGCAAGCGCCCTAGTCATTAAGGAAATCACTGGTGTTAAAGTGGCTTTGTTTACATTTGACTTCCTTGTCTGGTGTATTCTTCACTGAAGCCAAAATCTGTCCAAATGAAGGGCATTCTTTTTAGGTATAAACTGCTTCACTGGCTTGGTGTTTGCAGTCGTGTCAGCCAATGCCGTCAGCTTCACTTCGCGTAAACGTGAACTAACGGTAGCTGGACAGGACGGAGGCGTGTGACTCAACACAACAAAGTATTTTTATAGGGGTACAGTTCATGAATGTACGCATCGGAGAAAGTAATATCCAAATTAACTGACAAAAGGAAGATTAAGTTCTGAATGTCAGCTTCGATAGTATTTCAGGTAACTACCCAGCCCTTAGTCCAGATTCAGCAAATTCCAACACTTTCTGGTCTTAGAACTGTGTTTGGGTTTAGGGTGCCTGACTTAAGCTTGCGTTAGGGTGTACTGTAGGGTGACGACAAACTGCTTATTCATAAACGTGACAGACTCCCGGATCCCAAAACGTATTTGGATAAGTTTGGATGATTCTGCCAAATGAACCGCCGGCTTTTACTTCACGCGGCTTTTCCAATAATTGTCTGTAGCTGTAAAAGTGGCGGCCGCCGGCGATCAAATGTTCCCAGCAAGCGGTGCCACCTTTGGCCGGTTGTGGTGTCCGTGGACATGCTAGTTCTCCTGGTTCCTGCCAGGTCTGACTAAACATCTTTCAGGCTCCCCTCCCCAAAGCGCCTGGGTGGCTGGGTACAGAGGAGGCGGCATGGAGGTCAACACCTCTCCTGCGACCGGCCGTGTAAGGCAACACTATGAAAACAAAGGGAAAGAACCAAGCGTGTCTTTTCGTTCAGCTCGAAAGTTAAAAGTACTACCCTTCCAAACTTCCAACCTGAGGTCACTCGTTCTGCTCCCCCTTCCTGGCAGCTGGGGCTTCCGCACTTCGGCCACAAGGACGTTTCTCCCGTGCTTTCATAAGGCCACGGGCAAACGGACGCCGGTGAGGCGTGAACTAGGCGATGACACGGTGACAATGGCACCGGTCTGGGTAGGAGCACTGACAGGGCATGACGGGCGGGATCGTCTACGGCTACTCTTACGGGTCCCTCTGGGAACAAGCGAGACTGCGAACACGGAGGCTGAGTGGGTTGCAGGAAACTCCGGGCTGAATCCTGCCCATGTGGTCAAAGGGATAAATCCAACATAAGTCAGTATAAAATGAGCAGGGTGACCAGATGCAAAAGCCACAGCAACAGGTATTAAAAATAAATAAAATCCCCCTAATCAGATCATTGACATGAACTTGTTAATATATTTCAGCAACATAAAACATCACCCAATATTTTTTTTTTTATCCGGGCTGAATACATCCAGTGGGATTTCTGATTATAAAGCCAACAGTGAGGGTGCAGTTGGTTTTCAAAGGTTACTCATGTTTGGCAAAAACAAAGAGCTGCCTGTTTTTGAAGCCAGTTGTTCACCAGGTCAGGTGAGCCAGACAGACCTACAGAGCATTCCTCTCAGACACACGGACTAAAACCCCCCGATCTAGAAGTTACATAAATAATACTGGCACATTAGAAAATAGCTGAATTGCCGCCTTAAGTAGCAACATGTATTTTGCCCATCAGGTTATCTGCCTAGGACCTTTCACCCAAGAACAGGCCGTAGTAACCTTGGAGACATCCTGCTTCAGCTGCACAAGCAGTCCAATGCCCACCTCATAAAGGTGACTAAGTTCAGAATCTTGCGTGGTCACGGAGCGTCCTGCGTCTCCCCGTCATTGGAGTCCAAGGCCAGCATAGCGCCGCTCAGAAAAGGATGTTTCGCTTTTTTGCGTTAGTCACAGGCAGCGGCTGTATTCGGAAACCCGTGACCCCCATACTGCCCAGTGGGGAGTGATGACTCGGATGATTTACCCAGTCGGTGCGCCTGCTGAGAGCTGTACTCCCAAGGTCAATCCCACACACAGAGGTTAACGTTAAACGATGACTCAGCTCTCCTGCAACAGTGCCTTTGTTTTTGTTTTCCCATCACCTGTGGAGGCGACAATGATGACAATGAACTACCCCGATTCCTCCACTCTGGAATACAAAAGGAAAAGTACCGTACTTCCTGGGATATACCCCAGCCACCTTTGGGTTACCATCTTTTTAACCAATACTATAATAATAATAATAAGCATTTCCCCCAACTAGTGGTATAGCCAATATCAGTACAAAGCACCATACACCTCCTCTCAGTGACAACTAACGCTGGAAACATAAATAACCAATACCATCTCTGCATCGACCTCCAGCGAAACGTCAACGGCTCAAAGAACGCACAAAAAATTAGGTGTAGCCAGAAATACGTCCGATTTATAAATCCGAACAATGCGAACAATACTAACCACAATTACGAGTAAAGCAAACAAACTCAGACAGCAAACGGCCGTAAAATACTTAATGACTTTACACATAACGAGCAAATAAAAGCTAAAGAGCTTTGTGCTGAAAAGAGGGTTCCCCCCCGTCAACGATGTGGGAGGCCTCGCTCGCCAGACATTACAATCGCGCCGGGCAGACCAGACAGGACGCCCTCCGTAGGGCTCTTCCTGGAGGTCAAATGCTCCACCATGTAAATTAATGAAGCAGCACTTTTTTTTTTTTTTTTACTTTACTGTTGGAGCCGTGCTGTGTTGCATACATAAAGGAGTTTCACACGTCTCCTCAGCACTAATGAGCGTAGCCGACCACGAAATACCCATTCGCGCCTCAGCGCATTCTCACTTTCGATCTTCCTGCAGTTAAACATTTGTCTCGTTTGATCAACACGGCCGCGCTGACCCTCCGCAAATGCCTTCTAACGGTCTAAAGGTGAGTTTAGAAAATACCGAGGGAGAAATGGCAGAAGAAACGCATCTGTATACTCACACATATTGCCTACGTGGTGTTCCGTTTTATAATCACCCCCTTAACATTTAAAGTAATAACAACAACATAACAGATTTGTTTATTATGTCGCTCTGCAATATCTACTTAAATGCATTATATTAATAAAATATAACTTCATCAGTACCGTCAGGTGGATAAGTGGGAAAACGAGGGATGAGTGGATGCAAGGTCATCAATACCATTTCAACAAGAAATATTCGAGGAGGCTTTTTGGAACAAGTTAAAATGTATTGAGATATTCCATAGGGAAGGAAGTACCGCATCTATCTGGGAGGAGAACAGAGCATCACACAACACTGCTAATGTAGACCACCCCAACATTCAACTCCTACATAGTTTTAAGACGATCCAAGTACACCCCAGTGGTGAAGACTAACCTGCCTCAGAAGAAGCAAGGCATGGACTAACACAAAACACGAGAATACACAGCGACAAGTGCACATAGGAAATGCCCACCCCTATACCCAACACACAGCGACAAGTGCACATAGGAAATGCCCACCCCCTATACCCAACACACAGCGACAAGTGCACATAGAAAATGCCCACCCCCT
>JAABNY020000119.1:27596551-27620599 GCA_015164015.2 Brevimyrus niger
AACTGCAAGATGCTATCCTATCAATATGGGCCAACATTTCTAAAGAATGCTTTCAGCACCTTGTTGAATCAATGCCAAAGAATTAAGGCAAGTTCTGAAGGCGAAAGGGGGTCAAACACCGTATTTGTATGGTGTTCCTAATAATCCATTAGGTGAGTGTATGTTCTATGTGCTTACGTGGCACAGGAATACCTCACATGGAAATATTATTGCAACTAGTATTTGTCAATCTCTGTTACTATTTTAAATCCTGGTGAGGGTAAAAACTGGCAGGGAATTTTTAATGTACTGACTGTCTCCAACTTTCGGCTGGGTTCTGTCCTGACGGACAGGTTATGCGTTGAGATGAATGTGTGTCGGAACAGGATCTTTGCACTGGCTTTTATGTTTGAGGATGGGATGGTCACCCTGCCATCCTGTGCAGCGCTTTCCCAGGGTAGCTATTGCATGGTGCACAGTGTGCCCTTAATGGCCTGGTGCTGTTTGACACGGGCCAGCTTGGGGTTTATTTTTGCGTACATTTATGTGTGCGAGTTGCTGTAAGTCCCACGGATTGGGGAAGGTCTGTATAAATGATTCAGAATAACAAGTACTCAGATGCTGGGATTTTTGTTTTCCCACATTGCATTTCTGTCTCTTCAATCTAGCTAGACTTTGTGAGGATGTCTTAGAACGGGAGTAAAGGCAGAGTTGTGATTTTAGTGAGCCAAAGAAAACCAATTACATGGCATTTAATGCTATTTATGCTATTAAAATAATTAGTGTCTTGTGACATTTTGACTGGTTTTGTTGTGGGCCGCAGTGCTGATCCAGTCCCAGGGACCCGGTGCCACCGAGCCTGAGCCGGTTTATTTCTGGCTGCTGGAATGGCAGTGTGGGGGTGGGTGCTGTGATAAGGCTGATTGTGCACTTTCAGACAAGCGCCGCTCAGAACTCTGCCGGGGACACCAAATGTCACCATGTTCCGGATGTCCTGGGAACATGGGGGCTCGGGACTGAAAAAGCCCTATTGGTAAATTCTCTGATGCAAATATGAATAATAATGAGATTTCCTGGTTTAATAATAGCAGCATTTTGGAACAGGCATATCAGAACTGTATAATATAGGTCGCTTTTTGTTAGAAATGGTGTCCAATTGAGATTTATGATTCTACAAAAAAAAAAAAAAAGTCCACCGCTCATAATCAACAGGTCATATCTAAACGTGTTTTTTATTTACAGTATTTCTTTATTCCTTTTCCTCCCTCATGGGAGTAAAATTAAAGGATAAAACACTCACATTGGTTTCATTTAGGTAAATTAAAGCATTTATTTGTGACTCTCCATGCCCTGTTGCTGATAGATGATGCTGATAAGGTTAATGCGGGAATAAGGTCTCTGCCGGAAAGCTTAACCGCCCATGAAGCTGCACACTGGAAATTAATTGGACTCGGTTGAAGTCCCAGAGCAGAGCGGTGATCTCAGGTGACGCCCCCAGAATTGTTTCAGAGCACTGCTAAGGGGGCGGGTCCGGGAGGTGTGAAGGCTTACTTTTTATATTTTACACTCATGATTTTTTCATGGATTCTTTAAACGAAGTCTGTTCTTTTTTTGCTTCAACTAAATTTAAATCTTCCCCATCTTCCTGGATGGTTACCAATTATCTAAACTTGAAGAAGATGATATTTTTATATTTGTCTACTGACCTATTTGGGCACATAAACAATAATATATGATAGTTTTAGTGATGTACAGCTCTGTGATTTGCACTTTGTAAGCACATACTTAAAACCCTTCACGAGACAGATCACTTCTGATTGATAGAATATTAAATCTGTTGGAGATCGAGACCTGACCTGGTATTTAAATATGTTTTTACTGTTAAATCAAAAAAAAAAAAAAATATATATATATATATATTAGGGTCTCTAACCCCTACTTCACAGAGGACTCTGGGACCTACCTCGTTGAGGTCTCTAGCCCCTACTTCACAGAGGACTCTGGGGCCTACCTCATTGTGGCCTCTATCTCCTACCTCACAGAGGACTCTGGGGCCTACCTCGTTGGTGTCTCTAACCCCTACTTCACAGAGGACTCTGGGGCCTACCTCGTTGGGGTCTCTAGCCCGTATTTCACAGAGGACTCTGGGGCCTACCTCATTGTGGCCTCTGTCTCCTACCTTACAGAGGACTCTGGGGCCTACCTCGTTGGGATCCCTGTCCCCTACCGCACTGGGTCTCTTGCCTTTACTCACAGGGCATTGAAGCCCCTACCTGCCATTGTGCTTCTGTTACTAACCCTGTACATCTGTTACTAAGACATAGTTTTAAACTTTGTTTCACCTTGACCTGGTGCATTCTTAACCATAGCTAAATAGCCTTGCAGAATGACAGGAGCTTCAACCCTCTCCTCAGGTTGGTCTCTGTGCCCACATCATAGATACCCTAGTAGCAGATGTATGCAGGCACCAGCTTGTCTAACATTGCATTATGAAACCGAGGGTATTAACGTTAGTGAAGTTTGCCGTTTCGTGTTGCTGTAATAGCCTCTACTTGTCTGGCTAAGCTTTCCATTAGATGTTGGAACATTGCCCCGATTTGATGCCATTCAGGCTGGTTGGTGATGTTGGGTGATCGGGTCCCTTTCTGTTTGTTTGTGTGGCTGACCACAACCGAACTTATTCCCCGATGTTTTGTCCTTCACAATTACTTCACTCGTGTTTCACCAGGACAGCCCTAGCAGGGCAGAGATGTGACGAAATGACTTGTTGGAAAGATGGCGTCCTATGATGGTGCAGTCGGAGGTACAGGCACCCCCACCATTCCGCTGATGACGATTGTTGCAGGAGATTGCATGACTGTGTGCATAATTATACATCTGTGTCATCAGTGGGTGTGGATTAAAAGAAAAACCCTCCTATTAAATTGGGGTGTTTGCATACTTTTGGCCATATAGTGGATCGCATGTCCGCCATGCCTCCCAAGCCCCTTTGAGAAGCTTTCTTCCTGTTTTCCCATAGCCGGGTAGGTACAGGAATGCGTCTTCTGCCTTATCACTGGCCTCGTATTTGTTCAGTGACCTATTGCTTGCATTGGCACCCAAACTGTCCCACTGCCCACTGTGGATTAGGATAAGCCTGATAACGACAGGTCGTGTCTTACGTTTGTTTGCTGCTTCCTGTGATGTTTGTCGCCAGTACACTTTCACAGGGCTGTAAGCCGTATACCGCCTCTGCGTATCAGATACCCCCGTGCTGTCGCAGCCTGATCCGGTGACCCCTACATAACTGGCCTCGTGTCTCCCTTGCCCCCCCCCCCCTCCTCTTTCGGAAATCTTGACGCCCGCTGTGCATTATCGTGTCTGAACCCACGGCCGTGCCTCCGCGTTTCCGCTCTTCTATCGCGGACACCTCAGCGAGATGGACTTCCCAGTGGGGGAGGCCAGGGTGGAAATTTCCTGTTGACGTGTAAACTCCTCCCTCGCCCTCCTAGCTGTCCTCGTGCTGGGAGATAGACGTTTATTTTCGGCGGAAAGACGGAGGCCTTCCTGGACAGTATCATTCCCGGCGACTGCAATAAGCCCAAGCCCGTTTAGGAAAAATGAACAATTAAGTCATTCACCTCACGTTCCGTCAGCGTTTCCTTTTATTCCTCAACTTTCTTATGCCAAAAGTTAATGAACTCCTAATATGCCGCTTCTTACCAGTTGACTGAGAGTATAAGAGGAACCTGAGCACTAAGCACTTTCAAATCCAAGGTGGACAGGTTCCCGTTCTGCCAGGCTTTCAGCTCAGCTTATCATTCTGTTAGTTCTGCTCCTTTTCTGGTCTGTCATAACACCTTATTATCCTAATTCATCTTTAATTTGCTTTTTATTATCATGTTAATTTTTTTTTTCTCTTTTAAATCTGTTTGTCATGTTTATAATTTCTGCGGTCATATTTTTTTACTTCAATTAGAATTTCCTCTGTGTTCTGTATTTTTCAAAAGTGTGAAGTACTTGTAATGACCACAGTATTCGAAAGGTGCTATTTATATATATTCAAATACCACATATAAACTTAATTCACAGCATTTCAAAGAAACATAACTTCTATTTTATTTATATATATATAGTGCTGTGAATTAAGTTTATATGCGGTATATGAAGGTTCTATAAAGTGCAGCACTGGTTTGACGGACTTTATTCAGTGTGAGGGTCTTTCGCAGCACATTTCCCCAGCCCACAGATGAATCGTGTCCGCATCACCCCAGTCTAACAGCACCTGTCGTCCCCCCTCCCCTTTTCACACCGGCATTTTCCCTATATTAGCAGGGGACCTTGACTCGGTGCCTTGGATTCGTCCTGTGTTCAGACAAGTGTGACATTTGCCCCGATAAAGTGCCTTTCGATGCCCCAGCACCATCCCCCGACGACGTGTGACTCTCTAGACCTGCTGCAAGGAGCTGTGCGGTTGGGACTTCCTATATGTTCGGAAATGGGCCTTGATCTCCTGCAGTCAATGACCCGACTTAAGGGCTTCTATTTTTGTTTCCGTTTCTGCTGATTGTCGACTCTGCATTTAACCGGAACGTTCTTTCTTCGGGCTTCTATTTTAAATCCCGGCCATTATGAGCTGACGGAAGGAGCTGCGTGGCCTGGCCTTCAGAGGCGTGTCTCGGGGAATGCGTGAAGTGCAGGAGTCCCTGCTCCGGCTGACCGCACCCGACCGGGGCGTCCTGCTTGAAAACCACGTGCCGACCTCCGGAAGCCGGGGGAAACGGCACGCGGAAGCCGAACGTGCGGAAGCCGGCCCGTTAGTCTGGAATTGGGATCGTTAACGTGGACTGAAGTAACGTACATGGGGGGGGGGTTCAGTGCTGGAAGCCTAGCCCTTTGATCATGGGAAAGGCACCCCTGTGACCCATGTGGGCGCTGCGTCTGAGCTGGGGGGGGGGGGGGGGTTCTTTCAGCCCAAAGATAACTGGCTTATTCATGCTAAATTTATTTCCTTTTTCCCTGCAAAGAGTGATGGATGATCTCCTGCAAACTCCCCCCATTTGTTTTGCTTAGAAAAGTAGCGCGGAGGCTTATCTGTTGCCTCTATAAACTTTGTATGTTTGACACCGGTTTCCTCCCCGCAATAAATATGCACTTAATCGCTTCCTCTAATGAAATAAACGAGGTGAATGGGAATGCAGGGCGGCTGTTGTAGCGGCAGTGCCGCCGTCGTGAAATTGCACGTGTGATTGTATTCCCGTCAGCTGCTTTTAGATGTTCGGAAGCATAAATAGAGTTGCTGAGCCCGTGTAGCCAACAGAGCACAAGCGACGCTGACCGTATCCCCAGTGATTCTCATGGGAAGTATTTAGTTTGAGAACTTGTGACATACAGTGTAGACGTGTTACTTAAGGCTTCTAATTTAATTGAATAATTAATGGCAGAAGTACTTTTGATGCTGGTGCAAAAGCCTCTGAACTCTCTTTAGGCAAATCTAAGCCCCATAAATTGGACTCTGAACATGTTATTTTCCTGGAGCAAATGTAATTGCCGCAGTTTGGCGCATGCGACGGTGGGAATGATTTCCGGGGGGATCTAGCTGCTGTGTGATTGCGTGCTGTACCAAGGGGTGATGCAAAAGTCAGCTGTTGGCAACAGAGGTACTGACAGGAGTGTTATGTGGCTTCCTGTAGCTTTCCGCAGAACCACATTTGCATTGAGGGGCTTGTCGGTAGAATTTCAGCCATGGGAAGAGATGGGCATGTGTCAGATGCATGTTTAAAATACTGTAGGACATTCTGTCATCTACTTATAGGATCCACATTTTATTTTTCCAACTGATTTAACGGATATTAAGCATGAGCAGAAATGTGTAGCCCACATTGTTGGTTTATGTATGCAGCGATGTGAAAGTCTTATCTCTCAGAAACCTGTCAGCTGTCACGACATTAACAAACTGCCACTTTTTCATAGGCTGAGAATAACTGTCAGCTCTTACACACTACAGCTCTGTAAAGACTTCTGCATGGAGAGTAAAATAATTGCAACTTCAATGCCTGCAATCTCCACCTTCGTTCAGGCACGGGCTGACACTCATGTGCCTGACAACCAGAAATCCCTTCTCCCCCATCTGTGACGAATTTCAACTGATGTGACGCGATTTCCTGAGGCTGCCTGCCTGGATTTAATCATTTTGGATGCACACTGTCTTAAGCGTCTCAGAATCTCCCAGAGAACAGTGTGTTTGCATGTTCACTTGTTTGTTTGTCTTGAAAGTCTTTTGGTTCTTGGTAAAGGATGACGTTTGAAATCGTTTACATTGAACAATACTCACTCAGCCTTGTTCCAAGAGAAAGTCTGAGTGATGTATTGTATTTGGTGTCTATACATTACTTGTACTCGCTTCAGAATGCTGCATTTTAAATAATCAACTGTTGTGCCCCTTCTTGCCCCAGAATAAGCAAACCATTTAGTGGGTTTTGTCTTATAAACCTCCAAGCCAGCAGATTAATTGTTTCAGGCCAACCAGATGCAGCAGGACCCGTTCAAATGCTTTGTCAGAGGCACACAACTAAGACTGTGGCCTGAGACCGATTTGCTTCATCTGGATCAGATCTGTGCCGAATCTTATAAAGGCAACGTGGTGCCGTGGGAATGACCCCAGATGCGATTGTTTGCGTGGTGATAGGATTGTTAATGTTTTCTTTTTTTAAAGAGGCATAGTAGAGGAGTATTAGAAGGCTGCAGGAAGAACATCCTCTCAGTCGTGTGGGGGTAATGGCTAACGTCAATGGGATGTGATGTCGACTCCTGCGCCTCTTTTGTAGATGAAAAGCTAACATCACGTTTCTTTGCTTGAGGTTAACCATGCAGCACCCACAGACTCGGCTTGGATGATATGCCAAGTGCTACATGCTAACATGTGCTGGGTTTGCTTCCTAACTAAACTTCAGAACCTGTAGCTGTTGTTCACCACTGGTCAATAAAAGCTGTGTTCTTTAGCTGTCAGGATATTTCTTAATCTTGAAGATACTTTGAAAATAGTAAGCTAGTGACATGTTCCGACTATGTGCCGGAAATCCAGTGGCCTGAAGAGTGATGTCACCAGAGTGATGTCACCAGAGTGATGTCACCATTGAACCTTTGAGCAAGACCCTTAAACCCTATTTGCTTCAGGGGTGCTGGATGCTGGTTGACCTTGCACTGTGTCTTATAAAGTGTAAGATGGGGTAGGTGAGAAGAAAATTCCACTATTTCCCCTCCACTATTTAAATAAAATTACAGAAAAAACAGATCATTAGTATATTACAAAAAGATTATATTTCACTGAATGGCATTAAAACGGAGAACTTTGTAAAGGAGCTAGGGCTGCTTTGCTGGTGCCCTGCTATCTCTGCCATTCCATCATGATTATGTCTGTCCTTCATTCTTCAGCAAGATGAAGACCCAGAACACACATCAAAGTTGAGAGGAGAGTGGCGGCAAAGCTACCACCAGGCAGCCTGCATCCCTGCATAATTGCTGCAGATGAACTAGGGTAGTGTGTTGTGTGGCCTCTTGCTGAAAGCTGTTGGCCTAATAGCTGTTGTTTGCAAAGCTGTTATCGAGGCAAATGGTGCCTATTTTGGGGAATTCCAAATTTAGCGACGATTTTCTTTAGCGCTGCTTTGTTATGACTGCTTATATTTTATTTTGTGCCTCTTAACGAGTTTTTCATTGTCAAAAATTGGAAAACATCAAAGTATTGATACAAGCATGAAAAAACATGTTACAATATGAGAATCAGTTAAGCAGTTTTCTTGATTGGCTAAGACTTTACAGTACTGTCATATAAAGCAAGGAGTATGTATAAGATGTATTATTATTATTATTATTATTATTATTATTATTTATTACAATGCTTTCAAAGCAGTAGCTGAAGAAAATTTGCTCAAAGAAAAACTGTGTTATGTTCTCAAAGCAACACTTACTGAATGGAAAGCACTTCAGATAACATCTGTTCTAAAGTAAAATTTTTGCTTAGACTATTTCAGAAAGAATGTTGGAGTGAACGCATGTCAGATCCGCAGTTTTATAGTGCAGTAATCAAGAGTTTCCATCGTTTATGGATTTGAGGATATTGTAGTTAGTGTAGGTATTTGGAATTTCTTTTGGAAACTGGCTAAACATACCTTTGCACATAGACCTATGAGTCAGACCCAGACTGAGCTGAAGGCCTCGGAAGATCACCTGAGGCAGAATGCCTGGGAAGTTACGGACGGAGAAGGATGGACGGAGTTGGGCGTGATGTCTCGCCATCTCCCGCCGTGAGATGCCACCTGAACGATGGATTTTGAATCAATGAATTTCTTCTTGAAGTCTCTGGACAGGTCATTGCCGTCGTGACAAATGTGGAACTGAGGGTTTGAGTACTCAAAGCGGCTGCGTCTTCAGCAGGAGTAGCTGGATACGCTCCTTCGATGGCTATAGTCTTGTACGTTTGGAGTCTCCTTACAGTTGGTGATTGATATATGCCTTAAAGCATCAAGCTGGGTGGCTTATTCTCCAAGTAATGGCTTTACTAACACCTTGAACCCTGAGATTTTAAGAAAATCGGCCAATCGAATGGCCTGAGGCAACTGGAACAATCTACTTAACCACTATTACATGCAACTCCAGTTGAAAACCAAAATCCCTGACCAGCAGTATGACTCGAGAGAGAGCTCAACAGTCTTAAGGCGTGAACTCCCTGTATAGTGACTTGATTTGGACTGGACAGGTTAGTGTGTGAGAGACCCAGCTGATTCTCTCAAGCTGCAGCATGCTGAAGCATGTGGGGGGGCTGGGGGGGGGTATTGAGTTTGGTTTGTGTGTGCGCGTTGGGGGGGGGGCACGCTCTACATGATTTGTACGGTTCCCATTAGCTCCTATTGAACACAAAGCGGGACCCACAGGGTGTGCAGTGATTAGAAGGGTTTTCAGGCCATAAGCGACGTGTGTCTCTGGCAAAGTCCCACAGCTGGTCTCTGCCATCCCACCGGCCCCGAAAGTCAGCGTGGGGGGGGGGGCCTGGCATGGACGCAGTGCCCCGATTTTTTTATTTTTTTAGTCTCCCCTGTTTCTACCCTGCTGTACAGCTATGCATCCCTTTGTTCTGTGTTTCTGGCGTCTGCTTCTCTCCAGAGTGCGCTCTGTTTTAATATACTCTACTGCTTTAAGTAATAGAGACAGGCTGAAATAAACAGTTCTGCTTTCTGTAATCATTTGCTTGCTGAAACCATCTTTTTTATTGACATTTAAGGTTTTTAAGGAAGGGGGGAGGAAACCTTTTTAGTTATTTCTCATCTATGAAGATTAAAGCTGACAAGAGTCAAAAATGTTTAATTTTATTTATCTAAATTTGTGATGTGTACCCTCTCCTGACCTGCAGCAATAGCGGATGTGAGGAGTCGATGTTTGTCTAACATATACCTGCAGCGACATATATATGGTATGATAGTCTGCATAACCTGGAGTAGTGCTATATAGGTTGTTTTTTTCATGGTTTGAAGAGGTGTCGAAATATAGTACAGTTTCAATAAATGCATTTACCCGTTTCTGCGATACACAATGACACAGACCTCTTTATGACATTCTACATTTTGCCAGAGTCCTGCTGTACTACATAAACAGTGTCTCATAATATAAATAGGCGTCCTCAGTGATTTCTAAACACAGTGATTTTCTAAAACTATGGCCGGTTTATGGCACTTGCTGGTGATTAACATTTGGGTAAAACAGATGCTGAGTAACTAACAAATTCTGCTATTAATTTGCAAATTGAACCGTTACCAGTCATACAGCTCTGTGTTTTAAAGGTGTAGTACATATTAGTTTGAATCCTGATACCTTTTAGCATTTTTTAAGCCTAATTTTTAAGCGGGGCCTCATATTATTATTATTTTTTTTTATGAATTATATTCATTACCTATTATTTGCAGTAGACTTTAGTAGAGAAAAGCTGACTGATCAGCTGACTGACTGACTGACCAGCTACCCTCTGGGGTTTATAGTCTAATGGGGCACTAGAGATAGGGTATAACCACAGAGGTAACTTTAATAGGGGGGGGGGGCTGTCCTTCCGTCTGTCTTCGGCCCACTTCTCCTGATGATTGTGCGTGTGGTATTGGCCATTTCTACCAGCACGAAATGTTCACAGTAAGAATGGAAATAAAACGCGCAGCTGCCGAACGGCAGTGGCATCCATGAGAGACTGAGGTTCCAGGACCCACCACAGATACCAAAATCCACAGATCCTCCCGTCCCTTAAATAATGTGGCGTAGTATCTGCAATTCTGCATATTGTCTGTGCACGTCCTCCCATACGCTCTGTCATTTTTAGATTACTTGTGATAACTAATACAATGTAAATACTAAATACAATGTAAATATCTGTTATGCTGTATTGTAGTGGGGGGGGGGGGAAGTAAGTATGTGTTCAGTACAGATGCAAACATCATAGAGAATGCGATTATAAAAAGAGGAAATCACTTAATTCAGGGTAGCGCTCAGCACACTCTGGGTTTTTTGTTTGTTTTGTTTGTTTTGTTTGTTTTTTGTTTGTTTGTTTTTTTGCTTAGTTGAATCTGCGGATGCACAGATACGGACCGCTAGCTGTAATCTCATTCCAGAATTATAATTAGCTTGGCCTAAGGGATAATTAATTGCATTAAAGTGAGACACAAAGGGAGATTCATAAAAGATAAGAGTCTCATAGAGTGCATGAGTGTTGTTCCTTTGCAGAAGCAGCTTAACGACGTGCTTTAAGGAGGCGTCATACATGGCTTATATGCATGGACTTGAGAGTTCACACAGCTGCACATGCAGGGCCCACGATATGCTATGGGAGAGGAGTGCTGGTCTTTGGAAAGAGCATCATTTTGAAATAAGCAGACATATGAATGAAGTAAGAGTTTTGGCTTGCCAGGCTGTTCAAGCCAGCATAAAATAGTTTAAAGCTGGGCTTTATAAAGCTGGGCTTTATGACGACAGGGGCTTGACCCTTCCATGACACTGCAAAGATTTAAGAGGCCACCAACTCATTACCTGCAGCTGTAACCCCAGAAAATTATGCATGAGGATACACTTTGTGGGGACAGATGTAAAGGAAAAACATTTAAGGAAATCTTCAAAAGCATGCAAGATGTTTTAAGGACGTCTCCATTGTCGTCTTTGACAGTTTTGTCAGCTTTTATTCGGAATCTAAAAGTGCCAAACCTTTCTGTGTCCCAGTATCCTGCACAAAGCAGATGAAAAGCAGTAAGTCATTTATTGCATTACATTAAGACTCTAAGGACATTTAACAAAAATGCAATGAAAATCCTTTGTGTGTCAGTCAGCCTATACTAGTAAATCAATAATTGGCCTCTTTCATGGTATAAAACGAATGAATTGTTTAATGTAAACATATATTTAGTGTATTGTAGGAAGTATTTTGGCGTGTTAGTTGCTTTTTTTTTTTTTTTTTTTTTACACACTATACTATATGTATTCTACTATATTATACTATACTATACTATACTATACTATACTATACTATACTATACTATATTCTACAAAAGTGGATTAGCATGGGTCCGGATTATTTACCTTAAGTGATAATGTTGTCTGTATATCATTGTTTTTAAATGTTTTTTTTTTTCCATTGCTTCTCATTTTTACTTTTATTGTCGTCTTGTCTTTACGACGTCTAATCGCTTCCAGATCATGCCGCTCATTGGAAAATCCTGCAGTGAAGCAGAGTTGCCCTTTTCCTTCATTCTTTTCCCTCAACATTATTTATTTATTACGATTCCACGTCAGCCCCACCATAGCTTGCCTGAGCTGGCACAGGAATACGCATTCAGGCTCCAGTAACATGTTTTGCAGTGTTGTAACTAACTTGAAAACTGAATCTCCCAGTATCTAAATTTTGCACCCATGAAAAATAACATATCTATTTCAGTGAAGTCTTTGGGAAGGAAACGGATTTCAGCTTCAATACAAATTCATCCGATCATGCCGGTGATGCGTATTTTCGAGTTAATTCCGGCAGTATTGACTATATAACTATAGTATAGCTATATAACTATGCGAGACACTGAGGAATAGAGGTCATATGATATGCTGCATGGCATGGCCTTCCTACCAGGAAACCAAGGTACATTTTCAGGTTTCCCTGCTGTTTTATATTTCTTTTGAAGTTGGAAATTACAAGGTCTCCACAGCAGAGCCGATAATTGAAGCCAACATGCAGAAGCAAGTTCCCGGTTGTCCCTCTGACCTGCTCTGCCGTGTGGGAAATGCTGGGCCGGTGAATGTAGACCGTGTCTCCGTGGCAGAGACACTATGGCTTCCAAATGGCCTTCTCCCTCCATCTCACAAGCTCATCAGGAACAGTTAATCTCCTCATTTAGTTTTATAATGGCTCTCTATGCCTGTTTGTTTATTGTACTTAGAGGGTTAATAATCCTACTCTGAAAATATATGCTCTAAAGAATACTCCTCAAAAACACAACTGATAAAAGTCATAAAATTCGAGGAGCACTTCAGGGTGAAAGAGTCATTGTCATGTAATAGTCTTAAATTATATTATAAGTAATGTATCATTTGCAGGGGGAAAAGTGGAATTTCAAAATACAGTTCATTGTTTCTTTCCACATAAATATTGTATCCCTACATACAAATGCTGAATTGTGATGCATTACGTAATTGTAATTCTTGTCGTATTACGGTGTGTGTGAAATGCTGAGGAATCGATAACGTTTTTGTTGCTTCTAATAAGCAAGCAACCCCAACCCAGATTTCAACAGCAGTATGAAAACGCCGTCTGTCCCCTAATAGGGGAAAGGAAAAACCGCGCACCGTTTCAAAATCGCTAAATTCTATTCTGCTGTGTAGACCAAGTACTACTTATCCTGGTATTGTTCAGATTAAATTGTCAAGGATATGAAGGGCTAGGTGATGGAGCATGTGCCGTAGGAGGTCTCGAGTGTCAAAACGTGACTTCCATCCAGGGGGGCCCACTCATTAATGTTCTGTAAACCTTCTCTGGGGCATTTCCATATGGGGTGTGGGGGGGGGGGATTAGTGAACACTCAGAGGGGATCCCATTACCTCTGAACGCTGCCTTACTCGGGCTGTATCAGAGCAGGCTGAGTTCTCCCAGAACCTCCTTCCTGTGGAGCTTTGTTTTAGGGTCTTGCTCCCATATGCGGGGCTGGTGCTCTGGACTGCTGGTCTTGTAAAGGGGATCGAATTTTTACACTTTGCTTTTGAGTCAGGAGCTACACAGAGAGCCTCGCATGAACGCTACTGATTAGCTAATCATTTCGGTCAGCCGGGTTTGCAAGTTTAGCATTAAGCACTGTCATGTGCCCAAACTAGGACTCTGCGTTTGACTGTCTTTTGCGTCTGTGAATCTCCACCATGTTTCCCCACTGGGGTCCCGGTTGATGCGGGAGCTGTTAATATTAATGTTTGTGAGTATGAGAGTGTTCCCTGTGGTAAATTGCCATGTTCTCCATGATGTGCTTCCGCTTCAACACTGTAATTTCCAAGATAGACTCCGCACTGTAAAAACGGGGACTACAAGGCAGATCGATTTTTAGTGTCATATCTGTATTTTAATGGCCGCATAAAGCATTGAGTTTAAAGTTAAAACGTAAACCCTGTTCAGTGTACATAACAATGTACGCACTTATATGTACATAATAATCAATAATTCAGACAGCGGAGATGTGCTTCTGAAGACCCTTCCGTTTAGGAATCACCTCCACTAACCTGTGCCCTATTGGTTCGCCAAATGCATTTAATGCTGCCCTTTGTCTCCTCATTTGAAACGTTGTCCTGTGGGATTCTCGCTTTGTTTGAAAGACGTCCCGCAGTTTCTGACGGAGAACCGCCAGAAGCTCAGCCCGGCTGCACGTACGCCTCGGCGACTTCCTCGGCAGCCATACGTTAATGCGCCGCTTGCCTCAGTTATATGTCGATTTGGACCACGGCATCTGCTAAATAACGTAGGTGCAGTGGAGCGGCCGGTGCCCGTAAGTGGCGAGAGGGGCTTTCAGCTGGAGCCTGTCATCGTGTGCTGATCCCCCTCTGTGCCCCAATGTAAAGCACGCAGTGCGAGGCCCGAATCCATCAGAAAGCAGTCCCACCACATTATACTGGGAAACGTCACTGGGGCATTAGGCTGTTTCCTCGTCTCCCCCAGATCATCTGAACACATCACAGGCAAGGTGATTGATTGTGGAAATATCAGAGTCTGCTTTCCAGACCAGCTAGAAACAATGTGTCTATTGTACAGCCTTGTTAAGTTATTGTATCACATAGCAACAAGCAATTTTTTTTGCTATTCCACATTTTGGGCTGTAGTGCAAAACTATTTATGTATTTAAAGTTTGCATTAATTTAACAAATGCTTTTCTCTGTGCTTGTAGAATGTATTATTATATTAATTATCTCTAATTAGTTGATTAGTGAGCATCAAATTGCAGCTTACTCTCAGTGGGTAATATTTACATTTTTGATAAATTTAATACATACAAATACATTTTAAATCAGGATTTTTTTTTTGAAAATGCAAAGTGAAAAAAACATTAATAAATACAAATAATAGTAAAACAAGCGGGGTTAATTTAACATTTCTCTTCATTGGTGAATGGCCATGTGTAGAATTGCATCATGAACCGGAGTTCCAGTCTAAGTTGGCTGAATTTAATCATATCCCAGAAGTCTGGCTCAGTATCTTAAGGGACGGCTGATCTCTCTGGGCTTGGCGGGTCTCTAGCACATCTGGGCCAAGATTTTCTTAGAAGAGTCCCCACCTGCCACTCACAAGAAGAAGCCAGAACGCAGGAGGACCGACCCCTGCCTGCTAATTAAGGGCCCATGGCCCATGGATTTGATGTTGTACGCAAGCCTCACAAAGAGAGAAAATAACTGAAATAGAATTCGGACTCCATTATATAGTACTAAACGGAGCGTAAATGGGAACCTTAATCATCCCCCAACCCGGAGGACCATGCAGTGATGTGGACATATCCCTGCCTTAGCCTCTGCTCTTGTCTGACTTTGTCTTTCTGACCTGCGGGCCAACATTGTACATGAGCTACAAGAGGTGTGTTTTCACATGCAGTATGCTAGTATATTCAGCGTCTCCCCTGGGGGGAACGTCTTTGGACTGTAGGAAACTGCAGTACCTGGAGAAAACCCAGCATGCAGAGGACACACAATCCCCACCCCCCACACACACACACGGGATCAGTACTCTGGAAAGCTTGGCCTTAATATCCATCCATTTTCGGAAGTGCTTGGAAGATAACATGTGTTTATCTCAAGGGTACTGCTGTATGAGCAATTATTCACTGCGGAAGAGCCAGTGCGTTAGTAGAAACTGCATAAACCAGGATGTGTTCAGGATGTAATAAAAAAATTTAAAAGTTACCAAAACGGATAAATGAATAAACAGATGTGCTGCAGATGAACCAGCATGTGGTAATTTAGAGTTTTGAGTCCAATGTTAACAATATGTCACTGTCAAAAAATACACCTACAGTATGACTTTTGTCTCACGCCTCCCGTGTTGGGGGTTTGAATCCTAATGTCTCGTATTTTGTTTGGTTACTTATGATTAAGGTTAGGGCTGCATAGGGGTTATGGTGTTATGTTGTAATTTAGTTTTTTTTTCCCATATAAATGAATGTAGAGTCCCCTCAAATATATAATTACAAACCTGTGTGTGTATATGGATGCACACTATATCTGTGTGGGACTGTTGATCTGTGAAGAAGGCCAAATTCTTGGGCAAAGTCTGTCCATTGGGTCTGAAGGGCTGGGAAGCACTTATGTAAGAGTGACTTTCCTGGCTCTCAGCTGATTAGAGGTCAACCATTTTGGGTTAAAGGTATGAGAGCAGCCTAAGGACGAGTCGGTCACCTTGTGGTTAATTCTATTGACCTATTTTTATCTCCGGGGAAGCCTTACTCACTTTTACAGTGCACAAACTGACATGATATGGTCTAAATAAAGAATGTGTATACAGAGCTGTGATGAGGTATTTGGAGATAAGAAACGGTTGAGTGTTATAATTCAACAAAATAGAAGGAATGAGCAAGGAGGCAAATACTTTGTGGTTGCACTGTAGCATTGGTCAATACAAATGCTCCTTGCTTTACAATGTTTCAACTTAGGATACTTTGATGTTACAAAGGTGCCATGGCGATGCACATTTAGTAGTCATCAGACTTTTTTTTATTTTTATTAATGATTTCAGACTTTTGAATTTTTACGTTTTTCCGTGCTAGCTATATGTCATACGATACATTCAACTAACACCGTACGATGGTAGTATCCACGTAGCCGCGCTTCCCAAATCTGTTCGTGAGCGTAAATTCGTGAACGCAAACGACTCATACGGTGTTTAATAATATATCAAAGATGTTTTTTGAAAAAATCCTGTTTGATTTATCATATCATATTCATATTCGACATACGATATTTTCAGTTTAGGAACGTGACCCCGTCATAAGCCGAGGAGCATCTGTGTATGATATGTTCTGTGGGTGCTAACTGTGTATTCACTTAAGGTCTGGGTGATCTGCAGCTATGATGTATAGACTTCAAGGCAGGATGTTAGTGTAGCATGTTAATGCCATTTACAAATGCGTAAGCATCGTGCCTAATGTATTAACATATTCAAATAGCAGTATGTCAAAGTTCTCAGTATGTCACTGTGATTCCGGGAAGCAGGTCCATGCTACGAGACAGGACGACTTTGTGCGTGAATATGAGAACGAAGTTAGAGCTTACTCTGTTTTATTTTTCCCTTTTTTTTCTCCTTCAAGTTTAAGCTTGGAGTTGTGGAGCTGCAGACCATTCCAGATCCCATGGACGTAATCAAGGACCTCATCGGCCATGGTCTGGAGAGAAACGCTGAGCTTCAGGCCAGAAATAAGCAGCTGCAGGAAGAAAATCGGCGACTGAGACAGGAACAGGAGCACGTCACCTCCGAGTAGGCGATTGTCCAGCCCCCTGATAGGGCAGGTGGAAGACCTCCATCACCAGTAACGGCCAATGGGACTCCATCCCTACCAGAGGTGGAAATTTCAGGTCCAGAAAGTACAAATCCAGACCATGATTTACTTTCAACCAACCAGTTGCGCTTAAAGAGTCACAGTTACAGAGTACTCCACTTGTTGGTTGAAACAAAATCCTGGTCTGGATTTGTACTTTCTGGACCTGAAATTTCCACCTCTGATCCCTACTAGTTTGTAAAAACTATGCATATAATACAGTTTAAGTGCTTTTGTTTTATGTAAAATTTTAAGAAGTGTCATTAACTGTATGGGTGCCCAGTAAACAGTTTTGTAATTAAAACTACTCTTCAATCAGTTTTGACACACTCCACCATCTTGGTTCACGTCACTGCCTAACCCTATTTTGCAGGTTAGAGAGGTATGTCCAGGGCAAAGAGATCCTGGAGCGAGAGCTCTACACTCGCTTCGTCTTGGTGCTTAATGAGAAGAAGGCGAAGATCAGAAGCCAAAAGGAGAGCATCAAGAGCTTGCAGGAGGAGCTGGAGAAGAATTCACTGAGGTAACATCATGTGATATATGCCTGAAATATATCGGAAAAATACTGCTGCATCAGGTACAGTATATACTGATATATTGTGTGACATGAACACTTCGGAGACCCCCTATATGTCACTTTGCTACGAAGTGCTCTATTCAAAACCAGTCCTTGCTCTCCCACCAGCTATATGTGAAGGAAAATGTATAATAATCAATACATATTTCAAAATAACTGCACGGCAGTAAGACTTCAGGATCTCAGAAGGGCATGTTCTTTTCAGTCAGGGGAGATCGATGAATGTTTAATATTCGTCAGTAACTTTATAACGGAAATAGTCCACATAGAAAGCTCGAGCTGATGGTGCCCCATCTAGATGTAGATATTGTTCCCGAACGGCAACATGAACACTGCGGCGCGACGCGAGACAACGTGAGCCCTGTTCAGCAGAATCGCAGGATCATGCAGCCATCACTAGACTGCTAATGTCCGTCTTCAGACATCGACAATATGGCAGTGGATGAATTGAAGTGACCATTATGGGAAGACAGCCTGAAGAAACGTTTTTTTTTTTCTTCCCCAAAAACAACAGCACTTCTTTCTTGTATTAAGCGAAACCCACATTTTGCTCCCTGGCAGCGATGTGCTTGGGATGCAGTGTCCTGCTTCACTCGTATATCACGTCGGACAAAAAGTCTTTGCTAAATTCATTAGATTAGATAAAAGCAGAAGACCACCTGTATGCAAATTTTCAGATGAATTTTTGGCCACCACAAAAGCACAATTTTTTAAGAAAATCTATGACTGCCTACCAACGGAAAGCAGATTATTTCAGCATGGTGCGGTGATGGGTGTGTCTAGGGTGACCTAGATCACACACTATTAAGGAAACCAGGTATTTATACTTTATTTCATGGATTCATGAGTCACATCAAAATATTTTGGGTGGAAAATGTCAGACACAACCTCTGACTCAAAGTTGTACCAAAAATAGGCACTATAGCATGACAATAATTTATTTCAGCAAATTTACCAAAGAATGGTTTAAGACAAAATGTCTTTGTTTTGTAACCGTTGAATCAGAGTTTTGACTTCAATGCAATAGAAATGCTGGGCAAAGCTTAAAGTAAATCGTTCCCATAAATTTAGCGCATTTTAAGTTGTTCAGAGTGCAGTGAAGAATGATGTGTAATTAGTAACTATGGGGAACCATTGACTGCCATTGTGCCAGAAACTCTCTGGCTCACGGAATCCAAAAGTGTTTATTTCTTCATAGAATACAATTTGTGATTGTTTCTCAAGCGCGTTGAATAATCAAAAGGGTTTATTTGTCATTCATGAATAGTGTTTACGTCAATCTGAATGTCCTTACCCTGGTTAAGTATGAAATTTAGAAGTTCCATTTAAGATATTATGGGATGGAGTGACATGGTCACTCAGCAGTAACATTACAATGATCACTGCTTCTGTGCCTGTGTGTAGGACCTGTGGGTGTTTTCTCTGGTGAAGTAGTTGTTTCTAAATTGCTTATAGTGTGTGATGAAATGGACTTGCATCCCAGCCAGAGTTTCCTCTGCTTTGAAAACGCTGCTTCAAGGCTTTGCCCTCTACTCGATTAGTAATTTTGATGGATGGATGGATATTATGAGATTATTGACAGGTTATGTGAAGAGCTGAAAGCTGTGGAAGCACCATTGTCTGTGCTGGTTTAGTGACATCCAATCATGTATGTGCTGATCTAGTGTTATTCATAGAAATTTTTATAACAAAACATTTTTTCCCCACTATGTTGTTTTGTAACCTAGGTATTGGTTACTAAGTGCTGTGCTTCAATTGTATATCTGTGTTCGTGATAACTTATGTTCCTTCAGATGACACGTAACTGATGAAAGTGTGTATTTATTAGTTGTATATTAATATACAGTTGGAATATCTATCCATTTGTTAACCGCCTACTCAGTGCAGGTGAGGTGGTTAATCCCTCATTGGTCACATACATATGTGTGTAAACTGCGAGTTACCTGGAGGAGAACCGTGAAAAACGGGCTATGGGGTGTATACGCCAAGAATGTATCTCAGACACCCACACCCAGAAAAAGGCGTTTCTGATGGAGTACTCAGGCCACAGACTTGGAGATGCTCAGCTTTGCTGCTCCATGCCTTGGCATCCTACCTGTATGAAGATCACAAACAGGAGTATAGAGAAGATGCGCCCTTACAAGAGGCCAAAACCCACTCTAAACGGGTTCGAGTCTGTGCCAAGAGGGCAGACACAACCCTTGCCTTCGTTCTCTGATCATGTACCACATGGTAGTGGACCTGTTACCTCACATTCTTTCAGGCCCCCACAGTAAGTCCTGAGGCGCATGGTCATTGGCACCTTTTCCCAAGTCCACACAGTACATGTAGACTGTGTCAGACTGTGTTGACATGTTCCCACATGCCCTCACTCAGCTGTGCTATGGGGAAGTTTCAGTCGAATGTTCCGCCCCTTTGGTCCAAGCTGGCCACTCTGCTTCTTCTTGGGCCGCCGTTCGTCGGGGAGCCTTTTTGGACCGTCGTTGGCCTGGCCCCTCCCCGCTGACCTGTTTCACAGCGGGGGGCCTATCAGGACTTTCAGCCCCAACATAACTGTGGACTGTTAAGGCTCGCAAATCCCTCCCCCGGGGTCGTGATCCCACTGGGTTTTACAGTACCCCTGTTGTCTTTTTTTAAAGGTACTGAAAGCAACATCAGAGCAGGGGGTAATATTTCCATGAAGTTAAGTCCGGTTTCGGTGTAAGGGAGCATAGTTTTGTCGTGAAATCTGCTGACGTGAATACGGAGCAGTTTAAATTTCAATAATCCCCATTTATAAATAACTGTTAAGGTCAGCTGCAGAAAGTGGGTATGTCACGTAAATTGTGTATCATGAGGATTAAGCCCCTGCTGAACAATTGTAAAAGCAGCAACAAGAACAACAGCCAATAACCACTACTATTACTACTACTACTGCTAATAATATTAATAATAATAAAAAGTAGGTCTTTTTTTACCTAGTACTCCGTCTGATTTGCTAGGAGGGAGGCTGACCTGGCGAAGGGCGGGGCCCCTTCAGAGACGGCCGGGACTCCATCCAGAGTGGACGACACCTATGCGGGCAGCACAGATGAAGAGCATTCTGGGAGCGCCCACTCACCTCCAGCGCCGGAGCACCCCGTGGATGGTAAGATAAGGGCCCTTTGTCTTTGCCCCAGATAATTACCCCCAGATGCTGAAATAAATACCAATAAAAAAAAAAAAAAACAAATCTATATCTGCATGTATGGGGGTCTACCACAAGAGAGACAAGCATGCATTAATCATTCCCGTATGAACCATTCTCCTATTGCTCAACAAAATTGCAAACAGCAGTCAACTGCGGGCACTCTGAGGCCGTGATTCAAGCCTCTTATTCACGTTTCTTTCGAAAAAGCGGGAGGGTTTTGTATTCCCGTGCAAACTATTGGGATCCATAATTGAGTTTACAATTAGCATTGCAGGGGGGGTTCTGGTGTGCGTCCATTGTAAGGTTTTTTAACAATGGGGATTCTAAACGGTTGATTTAGGGTTGGTCTAAATTAGGTTTTTAAAATTATAGACATCCCACAATAATGGGCCATTGTAAATAACCTTGTAAATTGTGAAGGATCACCAAGGGTTAAAACTCGTCCTGGGGTTTGTAGCTGTTTGCTTAGCGGTTTGTCTTTTCTATTTGACTGGTACCACAGGATATAATATTTTCCAGAACACATGCTTTTCACCTATTTGGCAATATTAAAATAGTTGTTTCTATTGACACTGGTACATTGTTCATATAATTATATAGCCGAGAATCTTATAATAATTAAAGGCAATGGAAAACATCATCTGCATACAATTTAACATAAAACAGAAGTAAATAGCTCAGAAACCAAAGCCCAGGTGAGAAGCTCGATGAGGACCACTGGTTCTCAAATTTCATCCTGGCAGCCTACAGATCTATGCGGGGTGTAACTGTAGCCTACAGATCTATGCGGGTGTCACTGTAGCCTACAGATCTATGCAGGGTGTCACTGTAGCTTACAGATCTATGCAGGGTGTCACTGTAGCCAACAGATCTATGCAAGGCGTCACTGTAGCCAACAGATCTATGCGGGGCGTCACTGTAGCCAACAGATCTATGCGGGGCGTCACTGTAGCCAACAGATCTATGCGGGGTATCACTGTAGCCTACAGATCTATGCAGGGCGTCACTGTAGCCAACAGATCTATGCGGGGCGTCACTGTAGCCAACAGATCTATGCGGGGCGTCACTGTAGCCTACAGATCTATGCGGGCGTCACTGTAGCCTACAGATCTATGCGGGGTATCACTGTAGCCTACAGATCCATGCAGGGTGTCACTGTAGCCTACAGATCTATGCAGGGTGTCACTGTAGCCAACCGATCTATGGGGGGCGTCACTGTAGCCAACAGATCTATGCGGGGCATCACTGTAGCCTACAGCGTCACTGTAGTCAAGCACACGAACAACTGACTTATTTAGCTCTCGGTTTGAGCTGGAGATGTTAGGAGAGGAATCTCAGCATGGCTCGTGCAGGCCTTCCAAAGCTACGTGCCATTATACCTTTGTTCAGTACAGGCAGTACATATGGAATTGTGCAAACAATATCTGTTACGGTTAGGGTTTAAGGAAGCATTAATGCAAAAAAGCCTGTAAGAAAATGTATGCTTTATCTTTTCATTTATTTAACGCTTGTTCTTTAGTACATATACTAGTAAATCTCTGGTTTATATGTATTTTTTTTTTGTACAACTGGTCTTGAAGGGTATGAGAAAGTAAATCTGACTGATGTAAAATTTGACTTATGTCATGGCTTGTGGACCGGATTACCGAGAAGTGCCTGTATTATACCTAAGGATGATGGGTCACCTGATACGGGCCCACGTGCAGCTGACTGAGTAACTATATACATGCTGCATTAACAAAGGTGGCCTCTCTTTCTCTGTCTGTCTTCAGTCTTGCTGTGGTTATTTTTGACTTCGGGGTGTTCCCCTCGCCTGCGTCCAGTGAGCTTAGAGTATGTAGACGCAAGTCATAAGGAATGACATCAACTCCGCACCGATCATATGATAATTAATTTCTTGGATACCGTTTCCCACCAAGGAAATATTGGCCCACAGCAGCGCCGGGCTGCAGTGTGGAAACCTCCCAGATGTCGTCTTGAGTCAGTGCTGACGTCATGGCAAAAGGAAACGAGAGCATGGGCCTGGTGCAATTTCAGGCCATTTTATGTTGCTCAATTTCCCCCTTTCTTCACTGTTAAGTCAGCAGCAAAGGACTCGCCTGAACACAAGCTGAATATCACTTTCCCCTTACTGTAACATGTCTAATAAGCAATTCTCTGTCCTTTCTCCATCCTAGTAAAAACAAATATCCCCATGAAAATCTGATTGTGAGGTTTCGGTTTGATGAAAATTGTCTCCCTCAGTCTTTTAACTCGTCTAACTCGGAATTATTCCCTAATATCCTTCTTTGTTACTTTTTTTTTTCTTACTTTGTTGATTTCCGAATGTTTTTATAAGTAGAGAAATTAAATCAGTTGCCTAAATGAGGGTACTGTTGATGGTGTTTATGGGATGTAACAAGTCATTCAGTCATTTTCTCATAACTGCTGCCTTGCCTATTTGGCTGAATGGAATGTTGGCACCCGTTCATTCATCCACCCGTCCACCGTCCATGACTGGATCACGTCCTCTGTGGCATTCCGGTCCATGACAAGGCTTGTTAGCACAATACTGAATCTGCATTTCAGGTTACGTGATGTGTGATATTTGAGGTGGCCCTGTTTTCGAGTACGTGATTAGTGCGATATTATCTCCTGCCATTTTCCACCGAAGTATGATTTTACGTTACCATGGATCTCCACCTTCAACACAACTCCTCCAGCAAACTACATCTGAATCAAACTGTCGGCCAAGAGCTGAAAGAAAATATCTCGGAGTCTTCGGACTGCATTTTTTAAGGTGAATACATGTGGCACCAAATTAGCCCTCCAGGACTGGAGGTCTTGGAAAAAGAGCCGCGATCCTTCCAGAAACTCGCCGTGATTGATTGCCACCAGGAGGGAAATGCTCACTGTTTCATATGTAGTTTCAAAACCTTGACAATGACTCAGAGTCCCCTGAGTGTTGTAGTATTGGTGCGGAGCCGGGGGGGTGGTGGGGGTGTTAAGGGTTGGAAGATATGTGCGTGTGTGGGCAGTGGGGGGGCTGGACTAGCAGGGGAACATGAAGTGGCTTTACTCCCAGCACTGCCTTGTACACACAGCCCTGCTTGGGGGATACACTGCTGTGTATAAAGGAGACCTTCTCAATGGGAAGGACATCGGGGGGGGGGGGGCTCTGTGAGGTTGGCCATGTTAGGCAGCCCTCCAGCCATCCGCGGCGCGGGTGGTCTTAGCGAAAGCTTTATCGATCGCGGGAGCGGGGCCGGTTTCAGGAGTAGGTCAATGGAGGG
>JAABNY020000119.1:27638363-27663318 GCA_015164015.2 Brevimyrus niger
CTTAACGTATGAAAGTTACCGGCTCAAGTCCTAAAAGTGCTTATACTCCACTACCCTGAAGTATTATTGCAATACAATCCATAGTGGTATAAATAATTCTTGACCGATCTGTATAAAATAACATTATTTTCAGTGATAGGAGGTGACGCAGGTGATGGTGACAGTAGCAACTGCGATGGCTTCGTTCATAGGGCCTCTGCGGTGGAGGTGAATTTAGTCGATTTTCGCTCTAGAGCAGACTTTACGCTGCCAACACAACAAATAATGATGCAGGAGCCTTCCCAGGTTTCACAGTCCTGCAGACGTCAAGCCTTTAATTTTCTCCACTAATGACGAGTCCATCTTGGCTGCGGAGTCGCTGCTATGAGCCAAACTGTCTGATTGACTTTGGCGCGGACGAGTTGGAAGCAATGTGTTAAATGCTGGGCTGCCTTACTAGAAAGTTCCCTTCCCAGGGACACACGCTCTCTGTATTTCTACGTTTAACAAACGGGTGAAATGTGCGATCCATCTGATGCAGAGAGGAGGAAATATAACATTTTACGTGCCCGCCATGCCCCCAAAACCAAAACTCATGTTGGTGAAGAAAAAAAATATTCCAAAATTATTGTTCTAATTGTGTGTGGGGAAGAGATGCATTTATCATTTCTCCCTCGGGCCGAAAGGAATTCGCAGCACAATGGGCATTCCTCTTGCATTCTTCTTTTCAGCTTGGGTTTGTTCAATTAATTAGTGATATGACAAAATACTCATTACTTTGCTTCTAGAACAACACATGATTTCTAGTCGTTTTTTTTTTTTAATTGAATTATTGATTGAAAAAGCAGTTGAGGTGTCAAAACGTTTATGGAAGGATCATGAATCACTAGCTAACACAACAAAAATGCTCAAGCGTTTCCTGTTTGGAAATACCATTTATATATATTTTTTTTTCTCTGTTCTTTTTCATAAATTAGATCTCAGTTTGACAAAATGGTATGTACTACAAATTATGGAAGATTATCTGGAAATATGGGGGGGGGGGGGGAATCCAGTTTTTATATTACAGTTGCCTAAATAGTTTGCTGTACTTCTAAATTAATGTGCTTAGGTATATTTGTAAAGGATTATACATATTTAATAACTTTTATTTTGCAAAACCATCTGGAAAGAATGTGCATGGAAACATTTGGTAGGGAATAATCTGTCTTATTGGGGCTATAGGCTGTTGCTGTGTTCCGTGTCTCCCCAGTGCATCTTGGAACGGCAGCCAGTGAATTTCTGTCATAGTGAGATAGACAAGGCAGCCCTTGGGCCCGTTCAGCCGCCATCAGTCAGTCCTCAACATAACAGCCCACTCTGTGTGTCTACACGGACTGCTTCTGTTCAAGAGCAGACCGTCTCCCCCATACCTGCAATCACTGACCCTCCGTCAACAGTGGTAGTTTCTGTATCGTGGCGTCGAATCTTTCCAGTCATTTTCTCTTTTTGCTTTGCAGATTTTCTGGATATGTAATGTTAAAATCCGTGGATTTCCCAGCAGCCTATCCTGGTAATGGTTGCAGGGGGACCGGAACCTCTGCCGGGCACCACAGGGCATGAGGGAGGGGGCACCAGCCTGCAGGGGGTGCTGCTGAATTGTAGGGAACATAAGCGCATACATACTCTACGGGCAATTTGGAGAGGCCAGTTAACCTTAACTGCATGGCTTTGAGCTGTTGGAGGAAGCCCAGTCGACACAGGCACCACAAGCACCTTACTCGCACAGAAAGCTGAGACAGAATTCGAGCCCCATAACCAGAGGGTGAAAGCCATCATACTGCGCCATCACTACTGCATATGTGATGCAACTCAAATTTAAGTAATAGAAAAAACCTACTAGTGGAGGTTTTTTTTTTTTTTTTTTTTTTTTTTTGGTGCCTTTTCAGTGGCTGAATCTAATCCCTGCATGTTCCTCTCCGATGTCAGAGCGAGATCAGCCAGGGACGGCGTCTGGCTTTCTGAACAGAACAGCCATTTGCTGTGTCTCTCGCTTGAGAGTCTGCAGCATCTACAGTATGCGCAGGAAAGTAGCACAGACTCTTTGCAGTCCTTATTTTTCTAGTTGAAGTACGGCGTGTTTTTGAGTTTTGAGTGCATATGAATCTGGAGCCACTGAATAAACACAGGCTATGTTTGCATCTATTTATTTTCTGTGTGGCTCTGTAAGCAAAACCATTGTAGCTGCATGGATGTAAATTGTGTATTTGACATGTTGACTTAAAGATAGTACTTCAAGATACTTCAGTATTTTCCAATTAAAAAATGTAATGGTTGAGCGTTTTATTTCCCTAATCAGTTAATGGTGAGCAGTTGAGCTAAACGTGCTTCCTAAGATACAGTATTTGGTTTACAGAAAAGCCTTTTGGGCAGTGTATGAAATGTTTACCGACATACTTCATCTTCTCTCAGGATGTCCAGAATTACTAAATCTCAAATGCAAATTTAAAATAAAGAAGAAGAATCTTGCCAGCTTTGCTTCCACAGAAAAGTAATTATAGGAACGAACTGCTGGTCATGGTGTAGATCCTAGGAACCATTTATTACCAAAAAGGACAGTTCCATCACTTCCATCATTAAACTTCGGAACCTCCTATTTGTAGTTTTCGTAACTGCCACTGAACTGTACATTGAAGAGGTTGTTAAACAATATATCATTCGCACTACATAGTGGGGCTTCTGTACCTCTGGATTTGTATCCTATAATACTAGCCATGTGCTCGTTTTAACAGTTGGACGTTTTCCAACTGTTTTTGGAATGTGAATGCCCCTTTTGAAGTCCTTTGAAGGGTCACATTGACATGTGTCCCGTAACGTTGATTAGGTTAATAATGAATTGTTGATTAATACACCTCCTGGTCAGGTTTTACTACTTCACAAGGCACCTGGTCCTTGACCTCTTCATTCTGAAAGAACCAGAGGTCACCATGGGGACAAATGAGGTCCCTCATTTGTATTCATGCATTTACCACACATGTATGAACCCATAAACCTTGAGAAACGTCTTCTCTTAAACCCTGTGCACATTTGAAACTTATTAACTCTTGAAATACTAGAAGCATGCATGGGGTTTTTAAAATCATGTAATAAAAATACTGGCGCTGACCTCCTCTTCCTCAGTGCTGCTGATTCAATCCACGGTCAGTCAATAAAGCAAACTGTGTTCTTTTAAAGCGGAGTCGTATCGCTGCTCAAAAGGTTCGGAAGAGTTCTCTCTAATGTCCACCAATGGTAGAGTTACCCCCGAATCATCATCATCTTTGCAGATGGAACCGATTCAGCATTTAAGAGTTGGCCTGTGATCATTTAGCTGCAGACGCCTGTAGCCGAATGAAATGATTGTGTTTTGGCCTGTGAGCCAGAATCAGATCCTGCAACCGAATAAGGATCATCGAATCGTTCAGATATGTTTCCATGAATTCATTAGGATCTGGAGCGGTGCTGATATGCCGGTGCAAATTAAATTTGCATATCAGCACTGATGCTGCTGAGTGTGTCTGCCCTGAATCGCCACACGGCATTCAGTCACTTGTAGACAAGGCGGTGTATAATAGCAGGATATTGTATTCGAGACGTTTTCCCATGACAAGTACATATTGCCTCATGCATCTGCAGCCTGCATAAAAATATTTAGTAGAATGTAAGGCCATCGTTTGTAGGCTGTAAGATGCATGATTTCAGGATTTATGGGCAAACTAAACAATAAATTTGCTTTCTTATTCTCGCAGCCAATCTCGTTGAGGTTACGTGAAATATAGTTGGCTGTCATGTTAATGTTCAGCCGAAGTAGTTAATCACTGTGGTTCCCAGTTGGGATGTATGCGTGTAAATGCGGTTTAAAATCATAAAGTGCATGTTTCAGGACTCCAGAGTTCCTCATTGTCAATTCATCCATGTATGAGTACACAGTGCATTGAAATACCTTTTCCCATGGGCCCTTTGCGGCGCTACAAATAAACACAAATACGAAAAAAGTAAATGTATAACACCGACAACACAACATAATACAATAAGATACAAATATAAAACATGTAGTGTTCCATCCTCAGTTGTAAATATTGCACGGGTGAGAAGCTTAAGCTTTGAACCCTTCATATTTAATTTTTTATTTTTTTAAATAAAGTAATTGAAATTGAAAAAAGGGGGGAAACCATATTTAGTTGCTATAAATCGACTCCTGGAGCACAGAGCAGAAACCTGGGGATTGTGGTCATGTGCACGATGTACCAACAAAGTGTTTTTGCGTTTCTGTCGTTTGGTTCCTCTTGTATCGGCCTGCGGAGAACCTTGTGAGTATGTGCTGTGCGGTAACCAGGTAAAGGGGCAGGACTGAAGCAAACGCGTTTCTAGAACAAACTGCAGTGGAGATGAGAGTGACTATCCATCCATCCATCCATTTTGTGAAACCTCTTCACCTATTCAGGGGAGGGGGGGTCCAGACCCAGTCCCGGAGGCTATAAGTGTAAAGCAGGGAACAGCCCAGGATGGGAGGGGAGAGCGCAGCCTTCATTTTAAAGTGCAGCGTATTTTCTCGTCACGGTGCTCGCTTGAACGTCACACCCTTCTGCTTTCGTTCTGAAACATCCACTTTCTCTCCTTGATTGTGGTTTTTTCACTGCTTCTAGGAAGGAGTCGAAACAAGATCCACTTCTCATTCGGGAAGAAGAAGCTGCTGCTGAAGCCCGACCTGATCCTGAAGCAGATGACCTGTTTGATGACTTCTGAGGACTCTTTGTACAAAGACGTGCATTTTGTAACTGTACTTTCTTTGTCTATTGATTATCTGTATAATCCAGGTTACAGGAAAAAAAACAATGAATGCTGTGGAAAAAAAAAAATTGCTAAGTACTTAGCAAGTGTATGTGCGTGTGTGTGTGTGTGTTTTGTAAAACAATCATATGTTAATTGTGCTCCAAATTGTGAAGATTAATGCTTATACCCATTCATCTTCCAGCTGCTTGTCTAGTACAGGGTTGTGGGATTAATTCTTAGTACAGAGGGTACTTTCATCGTTTGTAATCATATGTTGGAAAATTATGGCATTTTGCCTCCAACGTTTAACCAATGTGAAATGAAGCACGCACAATGACATTGGGTGATTTAGCTGTTTGTTTAATATATAGTAGGTATAATTAAAAAATTAAATTAAACGCGCTGCAATCATACTTACTGTTGGTTGCATAATAAATAATGGCTTCATCCCAACTGACAAAACTTCAATGCCACACAGAAGCCATTGGTATTCAGAGAGTACTGCAAATCCAACAGTACTCTGCTTTTCAGGGTACAGGGTTTTAATGAAAATGTATTGCTCATTCTAGGTGAGGTTGAAAAGGTCATTTCTTGATCTAAATATCATTCTCCCTGTTCTGGGGTTAGGAACTGATCCCGTTTCGTACATCATAGATATACCAGAATTCATCCGGGAGCCGGCTGTTATTCTGTGTTTAGGTTGCCATTGGAGTTAACGTTGTCTTGGAATTATGCAGATACGTTGTGGAATTGTGGGAATGTTTGTGCCTATGTGGGTTCATTTCACGAAAGTGCAACATCAGATTGGCAGGCTCCTAATACTGGCCCTTGATGCAACGAGGACGTATGTTAGACTGCTTAACCAGGGATAGGGCTTTGCTAAGTTAAAGATAAATTTTCTCTCAAATTGCTCCTCAGCCATTAGTGTGCCAGCACTATCAGCTTTTGTTTTTTAAGAAAATAACTACCTGGCTGGATCGTTATTTACTGAAAACACATTGGCTGATACATGAGTAATAACTTAAAAATTATCGTCTATAACGCAGACAGGCCAAGATTTAGCGCATATAACCCACTCTGACTGGAAATGTATATAAGAGATTTATAATACTGGAAGATTCCACATTTACTCAGAGTTAAATCCTGACTATACTTCCACTGACGTGAAACACAATATAATGTGTCATCTGTCAACTCCTGGTTCTCATCTGGTAAATATGAGCATTGGCCTACGTAAAATCCCCTTACCAGGACCGATTTTGTATGAGTTTTGCACGTCTACCAAGAACAGCATGCGCCTGACTAGGTTTTGTTTTTTCACTCGTAAACTTCCGATTATAATTGTGAAGTAATGCGTCCCCTTTTGATTAGTACAAAAATATGCACAGATAGAATGTAATCTTAACGACTTAAAAGAAATGTTAACGGAGGATGTATTACATTGCAGAGCTAATGATAATAGAAGAACCCTAAATATGTGCTGGTGGCATCCTTTCATCCTAAGGCTTACGAAAAGCAATAATACAGGGGGGATGCATTATTTGACAAGCCCAATTTTCTAGTTGCCGAGATTTACATCACCCTTTTTTCTCAGCCATGAGGCCCGAAGCATGTCTGAAATTTACACTGTTAAGCCAAAACTGCCTGAATATCATGCTGGTAACACCATTTGATTCAACAGTGTGTGAAAACAAAGGGTTGTAATTAAGCTGACGTCATTGTCAAAGAATGCATAAATGAAAACGAAGCGGCGTCCATTTTACTGGGGAAAGAGTTAGACGATCATGACTATTGACTGTCGTGTGTTTGGCTGTAGTAACAACAGCAGGAAAAAGTCCAAATCTACGTTTCCTTTGTATACCTTCACTTTGTAAAAAATCAAGGCAAAGCAACCAAAGAGCTAACAGAAAGGTGACTGAAAGCTTGATTAAAAGCCATCAGTCGGAAGAACTTGAACATCAATACTGCCAGGAGTGGTAGCTAGGTTGTGTGTCCTGAGCAGGCAGGTTAGAGTCACACAAATGTACTTTTCTACATTTCTAATAAATGTATTTCAAACTGCAGTTTATCTTTCAGGAATGCTATGCTACGTCGGTCGTAAATATGACGCTGATTACTGACCGCATCATAAGCAGTTATATGGTCTACAGTTATGCATACATGCATAGATACACACATGCATACCAGTGACTTCCGGAATAGGGGTATAAAGGTGCCATAATTGATAATGAAATGTTAACATCCTGTATTCCCTAGTCAGTTTTTATGTGTAATGTCTTGAAGTAAAATTAACACAATTCTTACAGTGCTTTGTGCTTTATCAAACATATGCCCTTGCAGATTGTGGGCTACTACAGAGAAAATGGGAATTATGCCTTTTAATTAACTATCAGTACGTAATTAACCCAGTCTGTTAGAGGTCTTGCTAATGCTGCAGGGTTTTTTCACTTAGTATCCTCATGCTGAAAATTTGCTTGTAAATGAGCATGACAGCTATTTACGTATTGATAATTTTCTGTGTACATATAGTCTTTGCATGCATGAGAGAAAGTCTTAGATAGAAGGTAGCAGAACCCAGTGCCCCCCCCCCCTCCTTATTTCCGACGCCACTGGAAACGAGGCAGAAACATACCGCGTGGGCATTTTGCAGTAAAACATCTAGTTTGTTTTCACCATCTGATTGTATTAAAGGCTTATAAATGACGGGCCAGTCTGCCGCGATGTCCCCCGGTACTGTCGATGCTGCACCATCGGTGAACGTGTAGACCAGTGGTCAAGAACTGGCGGACTGGCGCGATCACTCCCTCCCCCAGCGAACCCATTGAGCTCCGGCTTTGTGCTGCTAATGGAATTTGGCCCTCGGGGAAAAATAGTGGCGGACCCCTGGTGTAGCCTTTCAGCTTTTTATGTCCAAGAGGCACGTGTTAAAAGTTCTTTTTAAGCGTTTTTACAGTTAGCGGTGTTTGGATTATTTCATTGTAGCGTGAAGTTTAGAGACGTGGTTGCCAACTTTGGTCAGCAGGCTGGAGTGAGATGTTCAGTTCTAGACAAGTCTGCACACGCATTTACATGTATGTAAGAGTTTTATTACCTTGTAAATAGTCTATTGGGTTTGCAAACTACTCCAGCGCTTTAAATGTAGCTAATTTTAGGGTTATAATGGAATAATATAGATTTTCCGTAAGATTTCTTGCTTGTCTGAAAGCCAGATGCGTTAGAGTTGGCAACCCTGTAGAGATATGAAGGTGTGTGTGTACTGTTTCCACCTACAATTAACACAGAGTAACTTCAAAACTTAATTATTAGTATCAGTAATGGAATGGGGTTCTTTGTGATACTGCGGACAACAATCAGTTCTCGAAACAGAAAAAAAAACAATTTACTTGAGAAACCCAATGCAATGTTTCCCATTTGTATATCTTCCAAGTCGTGTAACTGTAAATCGAATGTTTGGCGAAGGAAAACGAGGCTCTGGAACTGAAATCAAACCGGAATGAATAAGCAGATGTGGGCTACTACAGAGAAAATGGGAGTTTTGTGGCGTTTTAACAATGGAGTAATCCGAAACACATAAATGCCAATAAAATAAATGGTACAGTACGGCGTGGATCACGCAGATATAACTCGAGATTCTGATTCTGCTGATTTTCCGGTCTGTTACTTTATTCTGATCCAGATCCTGCCTCGCTGATTTATGTAGTCTGTGCCTTTCTCTGCGTTACGGTCTCTCCCCCGTGTGGAAACGTGCGTAATGCCACATTCAGACCACATTCACCTAACGGCGTCTCTAGCAGTAATCAAGTATGTGTTTTGTTTATATTCGGTGCGTGAGTAAGCTACTTGTGTGTAGCTTTTACTTATAGGCCTATTCAGGATATGTATGAAGTCCGGAATGATAGACATATATATAGTGTTTTTTATGCAACTTGAACAAGTTTTTACCCCCTAAAAAATGAAATTAATTTAAGGCAAAATAATCTTGGACTAGTATGCCCTCCATTGCATCGCCAGTGGATATAATCTTCATGTAGATTATAATTCCAATAGATTCGTCATCTTTAACAGAGCAGGGCTATACATAATTACAAAATTATAGATATGCGACAGACATTTCTTTAGATCGACTGAGTGATTCAATAGCATTGATTTAAATCCCTTAAAGCTTGTAGAACATTATACTCAAATGATTTTCTTTAGTACTTTATACTAAATACATTATATTGTGTCTATGAGTTAGATCTGGCGTTTCGATATTATCCTATGAACACAGTCATCAATCACACATCTTTGGTGAGCGCACTGAGAAGGTTTATCGGGACACTGCTGCCGTGT
Source organism: Brevimyrus niger (assembly GCA_015164015.2). Lineage (NCBI taxonomy): Eukaryota > Metazoa > Chordata > Actinopteri > Osteoglossiformes > Mormyridae > Brevimyrus > Brevimyrus niger. The sequence goes on from JAABNY020000119.1 coordinate 27,647,466, forward strand.
TTTAGGTTCGAGCCCCGCGTAACTCACACTTGCAAGACGTATGATTGCGGCTAAATGGACCCTGTAAAGTGCCAAAGGACCTTACGGCGATGCTGATTGGACGAGACGCTATTTAAATTCGGGAAATTCGGGACCACGCCCACGATGACGAAAGAAGGTTGTAAATAGATTTTGAACTTAGCCGACTGATCTTTGCTCTATTAGGCAGCATCCAAACAGGCTACAATCTGTCCACTTTCAGAAAGAAGAGCTGTGAACAGGAAAAGTGAAGGCTGATCCTTCTGTTCTGATCACAGGGAAGAGCTACTTTGGACTTAAACTCGCACACTGGAACATACTGGAATTAAGGACACAAACTATTCATTCATTTTGGATTTACAAACCTATCTGAGGTACTGCCGTTGTTTTAATACATTTGGGTTTACTTCCATAATTAAATTGATTGGAATGACGTGTTTAAAATAGGCTGTATACATGTTAAGTAGTGTTCAGTAAATTTGACAATGTCGTTTAGTTGTAGCCTATTATGACAATTGAATGTTTCTAACGAAGTATGCAGAAATTTTTCATATGTCCAAAGTTAAAGCGAGTTTTTATGTTTGCTTTTTATTAATCGCAATCAATTTTTGAAACAGGTCCTAATCAATATATTCCCCGAAATCGTTAATCTTCAAACACTGATTAAGGCAGAATAGAGAATCTTTTCACTGGACCGGCAAAAGGATCTAGGATGGATAGAGCCTTTCACATCCTGAGAGGCAACCTTACCTTTTATCCGTGCCGTGTCTCTCAGCCGTCAGCACCTTTATTAACAGGCTTTTCAAATGCATTAGCCTACTTATTGCCGATGGCGCCATAAAGTTTACTCAATATATACTACCTGTATATATATTGTTAAGATCACACTTGTCACAATTACATATTGTTACTAAGACAAGTTCATTCATTTATTGTTGATGTGAATAATGTATTTTTTAGCAGGCTAATCAGCAATCACACAACTTCAACGCATGCAAAACAAGTCTGGGTTGGAGTACGTGGACCAATGTTACAAGAAAGATATACTTGATCTTATTTCAGGAACGCCCAAACACAGATGCTATGTTCAATATTGTCATCTGTTGAATGTGCCTTAGCCAATAATAATACGGAATTGTTTTATTATTATATGTTAAAATCTTCCCAGCCGCAAGCCAGCTCTTTTGTAAAGAGTGATTTCCCGTTACTTTTCATTCTGCTCGCTGTCTGTCATGACCGGCAAGTTACAGGCACCGGGAAGCGTACTACAGATCGGTGTGTCTTCTTGCTTTGCGTCCGGAGAAACTGAGGTTTCCAGAGAATGATCTGCCCTGATCTCGCCGTTTTGTCATCAATACTTTTGTGTTTTCGATCTGAAGGGCGCTATTTAGGGTGTGTAGATGGCGGTAAAACGCAGTCATGTTTAACAGCTGAAGCGCAATAAGCGTGTTTCACAGGCGCCGATTCATTGGCTTCCAGGTTTTCAGGGCATTTGGCCAACTCCGATACACAGAAGTAGAATAAGGGCAATTTAGCCCTTTAGTGAAAGTGACTTTTTATATGTCCACATAACAAGCTCCATTTAGACAGAAAATGGAAAATAACCTTTTTTTCCAACTAGCACGACATTAAGAATTGGGTCGAATTACACAGACTTGGACTAGTCATGGAGAATTTCATGTAAAATAACGACATGTAAACGTTCAAAAAAAGTGTTAATTATAAGACATAAATCCATGAATCTATGAACACGGATTCCAATCTATTGTTTTCAGATACGTAAACAATTAGATACAAAATATCATCTAAGGTGATTTATATTACGCCTAAATTTAAGCGCTGTCTCACCTCATAGGTCCCTAACCAGAAGTCAATGTGCCACCTGGAATATTAGATGAAATACAGCCTGATATGAGGACACTGTGACACTTACACGTAACCCTTTGTTACAGGTACGGGATATTCGCCCATTTGGTTTTGCCTGGTGAGAGCTGAGGTGATATATATATATATATATTTAAAAGAAATCGATCTTGATTTCTTGAGAAGAGGATATCATTTGAAGTCTGCAACAGAGCTTTTGAAAAAAACAAATCTATAAAAACCAATTCTTTTGCTGGGAACGATTGCAGGTTAGTCGAACGTCACAGTTTGCTTAGAAACCTTTCTGGGTTTGCTGTTTTCTGTGAAGTCTTCAGGTTTCCATGGCGCTCTCCTCCCAGTTACGTTTGTAGCAGTTAATGAAAAGAGCAGTCTTCCAGTTTCGTGACTCACTTACGACGACGTCTACAGAAATGGGAGGGACACTGACCCTGATCCTTTGCGTCCGTTTTAGGTCTCATAACATGACATCACGTAGGACACCCGCTATTGTCTTATATAAATGAATCTTGAAAACATATGATGTATTACGTGTGTTCGAAATAGCGCTAACAACAAAGTCATGTTTCATTTATCATTTATCTGAAAGGTATTTAGAGTTATTTCCATGTTGTCACACGGGGGGGGGGGGGGGGGTCCTTGGGTGTGGCCAAATAGCCAAATGTAACACCTTGACAGCTGATTAATAAAGTCAGTCCCCCACAGGGCGCCCAGTGTGCAAGTTAGAAGCACCAGTTTAACTAACTTGCATGGATTTGGAATGGGATAAAAGGAATCCCTTCTGAGCCCAGAGCTATACCCCCCTAATGTGTTCACTTTCTCTGTTTCAGATTGAAGATGGTATTGGATATAAAGTATTCCCTGTGGATATTCTTATTATTTTGTGCATTTCATGTGCTTGGTAAGATCCTACCTGACACAAAATTATTATGATATATTTAAGAACTGCTTGGAAAAAAATATCAACACTTTCTTTGCGGGGCCACATATAATGTTGTTGTACAATATTACTTAAGACATTATTTTGCCAGTAACTAAATACAAATCATATATATATGATTTGTACTTTTGTACTTCAGTAGTAACTGAGTTACTAAGGTAATTTGTACCCCCTCATATAAAGTGTTACCCAAAAATGTTATTTTGAGTCCTGGTTAGCTATCACTAACATGTACATTTACTCAGAAGACACCTATTAATATTTATTATGTCAACATGAAATTGATTAAACGTTCAGCAATGTAGGATTTTATCTATAAATGTCATGGTTACATTTGAGGACTAAACACCATTCAGTAGAGAACCCCCTTTACCTGACACTAACAGGACTCTTATATGAATGGGGTAGTTTTATCAGATCCGATGTGTAGATTAATTATTTTATTTGACACCTAGCAGCATTTATGGAATATTTTCCCTGCATTTCAAGGGGCTGTTAAAAGCACAATAAACATAGTCACTGGACTATGGAAAAATGGCAATTATCATCTGCCTATAATGTTCCAAAATCAAGGTCCTGAGGCATCAAGTTTCTATATTTCCATTTCAAAGACAGTCTGTCAAATCTGGAACTTATAATACAATGCAAATCAAAAGGCAAATTGCAGGACAATACCAGGAAATGAGTCCCATGTAATTTAGCCAGAGAATTTAGCAATTTGCCACATTCCACAAGCACTGTAACTGAGTTATGCAATGGTGGGTTTGTTCATTTTAATCAAAGTAACTCCTCTGTGATTTAAAATGATTGAACTTGACAGTATATTGAACTGACTTCTTTTTTGTGCCAGTCTTGAGGGGTACACTGGAAACATGCACCTTTTCAGACTTCCTGAACCCACGAGACACAAATCTAGATTTGCAGTCGTCGCATTCCAATGTCGCTACTACATTATTGCTAACATGCTGTTTAAGGCAGCGTGAATGGCGATGTTAGCAGCTGTCAGTTCAGCGGACATCGTAGGGCTAGTTGTCTCTCCCGAGAGAATAAAATTGAAACTTATGATTGCGGATTTTGAAGCTGGAGTCTTTGCCCGCAGAGACGACGCGGCACCTTAGGGTGGAGAAGAGTGACCCAGTAAGTGGCTCCCTGGCGGGGAAGGTCGTCCTGCCCTGTCACTTTTCCACCCTGCCCACCTACCAGCCAGATGCCGCCTCTGATGCCACTTTGATAAACACCACCCCCACTGCGCCCCCGAGCAGCCCCCCTGACCACCTGCGGATCAAGTGGACCAAGGTGGCCGGTGAAAGTGAGACTACGGTACTGGTGGCCCAGAATGGTGTCGTCAAAGTGGGCCCAGTCTATAAGGGCCGGGTATCCGTGCCCACCCACCCAGAGGACATCGGGGACGCCTCCCTCATCCTCGCCAAGCTGCGAGCCAGTGACGCCGGCCTCTACCGCTGTGAAGTCATGTACGGCATCGAGGACACGCAGGACACCGTCTCTCTGGATGTTAGCGGTGAGTTATTACTGTTCGTAATTCCTTCTTAACGACAGAAAACAATTGAGACACGTTTTTGCTTTCGGTTTTGTTCAGTCTATTTGAAGGCAAAAATGCCAGTCCTTCGCAGGGAAGCGGACCCGGTCCATGAGGTTCTGAGTCCTTCTTGCTAACGGCCGTGCGGGACGCCTCCTGCGTTTTCACTCTCCGTGTCGCTCCTCTGTGGTCTGAGGTCACAGTTTTGAACTGAATCGTTTTCCAGTCTTCGCCTTGCCAGGTTTTGTTCCCCTCAAATACACAATAATAGCAGTTTGATGTCCCCGGCCATCATAAGCGATGGTACGTAATTTGATTAAGGGGCATTGTAGGAGGCCAACCACTATGGTACTTTAAAGTACTCAAGACAGATGTTACCCCTGTTTCTGGACCGTGGGCTGGTTCCTGGCTGTAACTGACACATGAATGCCAGGAGATGCACCTACCAGGGAACAGAATACTTTTTGGCACAAAGCGCTGGAACAGTTGAGGTTCCATTTCTGGGAAAGAAGACTTGAAGATGAGCCGAGGAAAACATAAGTTCCTTATATCATGTAAAACTATTACCTTCTTTGAATCCAAGAGCAGCTAATGCCAAGACTCACCTTCGGTCCAATGAAGTTCTCTCAGCACTTGGCCAGTGCCACAGATACTGCCAGTTTAAAGAGCAGATACACTGCATTTGCTGAACCAGTCCACAGATACTGCCAGTTTAAAGAGCAGATACACTGCATTTGCTGAACCAGTGCCACAGATACTGCCAGTTTAAAGAGCAGATACACTGCATTTGCTGAACCAGTCCACAGATGATGCCAGTTTAAAGAGCAGATACACTGCATTTGCTGAACCAGTTTATAGTTTCCACATCAATTCCCTGCCGCAGATCGAATCAAATGGGTATATTGGAGATTGTAAAAGGGGATCGATGCCAAAGGAGGTTAGAAAAATCTATGAACGAATCTGGGTTGGAGGAATACTGGTTTAAATATTCAGGCTTCAGTTTCAGGCTTGAAGAATGATTTGAGAAAATGAAAAATTGCCGATTCTCTAGTGGCCAAAACTGTGGAAACGTTTCCAATTTTTAGGGATCGCAGAACTTAACTCAACTGTTGCTCCAGTTATTTAATTGTCCGGTGTACGATATTTGTAACATTCTTGGATTGTTTGTAAACATTGCCGCCAATATCTGTACAGTACTTCTGAAAGCAGAATGCCGAAAATGAGAAGGTGTTTGTGGCCAAAATTGTATCCAGCCACCTGTAGACAGGGCATGTGCAAACTGCACACGCACAGGGCAGTGCAGGGTTCGAATGCTTGAACTGGCAGTGGATGGATGGTCTGTCTTCCAAAGACATTACGTAGACTCTGTCATGAAGCAGATAAAATTAATTTTTCCAGCTGTTTTGGTGCTGCAATTTATATTAAAAATGGCCATGGAAGTAAGCCTTAATAGATAGGGGGAGTGACTACTTGCTGGAGTATTCTCATAGGTAAGGTGATAAATTTCCTTAGTCTAGATGTATACCCTTTCCCCTGGGCAATATGGACATAAGGGTCCCTGGGCAGTACTATGAAGAGCAGAGTATTCTGTGGTTTCCACACTGAACGCCTCTACGGGAATACAAGTAGACAGTTATTCGTCTAAGTAGATGACACTGGGTTTTTTCTTTATAAGTTACCTTTAAAATCCCCCCAGCTGTGATTTTGGGCTCCACTCCTTGATGTTTTGGCCGCAGCAGGTCCTGGAAAGACATGCAGACTTTGTGCGACGTGCCAAAGGCTTGGGACCATGTGGTGAAGCCTGGTCTGCCATATGACATATGTGTGCACCATCGCCCCCTTTGCCAAGCAAAGCACCCCATTGTTAGGGTTGATTCATTCACAGAAAGTTAAGCAACACTTGTCCCCTGGGTCGTAATTAATGTCTTAGTATACCCTAGTAAATTACCATGTTCTTTAAATTACATTTTTTTTTTGTTCGAGGCTTGTTTTTCACTAAAATGAATCATCATATTTTTTTTCTTCTCAAATGTTTTCAGCTAGCGAACACTATACTGAGGCTTAAAGCAGAGTTTTTTTTTTGACTATTATTGTAACAGCTTACATGCTAAGTAATTATTTTCAGGGGAATTTAGTTTTTAAATCACCTACTCATTGTGGCCCTGCAGGTGTTGTGTTTCATTACCGGGTAAACTCCAGCCGCTACGCCCTGGACTTCAACAAGGCCGTGCAGGTCTGCCAGGCGGTGGGGGCTTCCATCGCCACCCCGGAGCAGCTGATGTCTGCTTACGAAGACGGCTTCGACCAATGCGATGCTGGCTGGTTGTCGGACCAGACAGTCAGGTGGGCATTTCTCGATTATTTTATTGACTTTTTAATTTTATTGCTCATATTTTTTTGATACTAGTTACCTGCAAAAATAATATGTTTTTGGTCGAGCTGCTTGCCATCGGGAGCTGGGGTTTCTAGTCATAATAAAACTAATAAATTAACAAAGTGAAAGAAGACAAACTCCGCTGATCTTGGGCCATATTGAGAGTGTTTTAATGACCTTGAATGCTGTGGCCCCTGAACTCCAAAAGGATTTACTCCAAAAGTGAAACACTCAATGGTGCTGCCCAGTACTGAGTGAGATCGCCACTCTCAAAGCCCATTGAGTTCATGCAACGTTTCCTCCACACAGGTATCCAATCACCAAACCGAGGACAGGTTGCTATGGAGACAAATACGGGAAGCCCGGAGTTCGAACATATGGGATCCGAGACCCCACGGAGAACTACGATGTATATTGCTTCGTGGACGAACTTGAGGGTAAGCAAACTTGTGACCACTCCCAGTGTCACCTGGGACTAGCCTGCTTTTTTGTGTGATTTTGCCTTTCAGGTAGGAGAACCGTACTTTGCAATTCTTGTGGTGAGTATTTCCGTGCAAAAATCGATAGGACGTTCTCATTAGAACGTGCCGCACGACAGCTCCGTCAATCAAGCTTGAATTAATGCTTTTTAAATTGCATTTCGTACTTTCTAAAGTGCAAGGTAGTTTCAGTAATGGTAAAAGAAATAGTTGTTCCTTTATATTCAAATAAAATATTGGCACTGACATAGGCATTGCAAGGCATTTAAATTTGACAACAACCTTGATATTTGTGGGCTATATATTTTTGTGCTTTAATGTAGGTTTTTTATGACTGCAGAATTCCCTTTTATTGGCACAATGAGTGCCATGTGATATTTTGCCTTTAAAACTTTATTCCAGTAGCTCAGCGGGGTAAGCCATGATCTAGACCGAAACTTTGGCAAACATCGGAAAAAAAAAGACAAGTTTACAAGATTCATGTCCCCGTGAAATATTATAAAGAACATATGTAGTTGCATTAAACCTAGATTATCTAACAATCAAGTTTTTTGGGTTTGTTGGAGTTGCGGCATAAATTAACATTTTTTGTCTTTGCGGAAAGTAACATTGCTTGGCTTTTTCAAGCGAAAAAACACAGAATTGCACATGGCATATACTGTGCTTTTCGCTTTCACACCAACAGGGCACGTGTAGATCTCCATTTAGATTAAACCCAAACAGAGATAGCAGAGATAATTAAGCAAACAACTGTATTAGCAAGTGGGAGAGTAGCAGCCTGTGCCTTTAATGGGGGCTGGAAACCTGGGCCGGGTAAATGTCCCTCTAAATATGGACTTTCCATGGTTTCAGTTATAGTTCAAAATACAAATACCCTTTGTAAACTTTTGTGTTCACTATGTCTTGCGTCTATCTTAAAATAAATTTGACAGAATAGGCATAAGTGTGTTGGACCGAAGTCTAAATGAAAACAATCGGTTACCAGGCCCCGTAATCATCAGGGCTAGAAACAAAATGTGGCGGTTTATAAATATTTAATTTGCAGGACTTTTTAAAGAGTTATGTCCATACTCAACGATGAAGGGTGCCCGATTTGAGTCGTAAACGTGTTTTTGAAGATGGGGGGGGCAGGGGGGGTTGGGGGCTGGTAAATGCTGCAGCACCAACACGCCACACAGGATTCTGGGCTGGGCTGGCCTGTCACATCAGACACTGACCTTCTTTCAGAAACACTCCTACTATTTAACACCAGTTCATGACCCCAGTTTGAGTTCCTATCCGGGATTCACTGGGTGGGGAACTGTCATGACGAGAAAGTTCTGGGATTCAGAAAACATATGAAAAGGTGCTTCTCACAGTCCATAACGCATGGATATATGTCCATGGATATACCACACAAAGGCGACAAACCATTAAAGACGAAGCACTTGCTCATCTATATCCAGTGGTTTTCCAGAACAGCAGTCCAATTTGTCTTTTTTTATTGCTACAATAATATGTCCAGTTAAGGGGGATGCTTATATTGTTAAGGTAGTGCTGTATTATAATTCATATGTATTCAAAGTGTAGTGTTAATTGAACTTATCACTAATTAAGTTCAGTTTATTCCTATAGTACATTTAAGACAACCGAGGTTGACGAGTGCTATACAAGAAGGACGAACACATACAACGTCATGACACTTGACAGCTCCTATATTGAATTAAAAGCCAAATAATAAAAATGGGTTTTTAACCCGGCTTTAAGCCTGGATGCCGTTGGTTCTTGCTACATGTGCAGCACGATCTAAATTTTACAGTCAGCAAAAGTACTTTAGGGTACAGCCTCCTGGGGGCTGAACTACGTCTGAGTCCATTCCCAGTCTCAGTCACTCAGTCTATGTCGATTTATGCATGGGCTGTGTTCCATAGGGGAAGTCTTCTTCGCGCCCGGCAGCGACAAGCTGACCCTGGAGGAGGCCTTTGCGGCCTGTGAGCTTCTCGACGCCACGTTGGCACAGCCCGGGCACCTTCACGCCGCCTGGAGGCAGGGCATGGACCGCTGCGACTACGGCTGGCTGGCGGATGGCAGTGCCCGCTACCCCATCTCCATACCCCGCACTCAGTGCGGCGGGGGCTTGCTGGGGGTGCGGACCCTGTACCGCTTCAGAAATCAGACAGGCTTTCCCCACCCCACAGTCAAGCTGGGAGCCTACTGCTTCAAAGGTAAGTCGACCTGTCATCTTCCTGTCTCCCATTATGGCACGTCTGTGCCATTCTGGAACAAACACCGTAATTATTTACAATAGCTGGCCATTTACATTACGTTTGCTTAGCAGAGACTTTTCTTTGAAGAAGCCTACAGGTGTAGATCAGACAGTGCAGTTAGACAGTGTCCGCAGAGCGACTGGAGTGAAGGGCCTCGCCCAGGGGACCGAATGTAAAATCACACTGCTAACCATGGGATTCGAACCAGCGACCTTCCGACCACAGGCACAAAGGCCAAGCACACTGAGCCACACACTGTCTCCATTAGGCTTTTATTTTATTAGAAATAAAATTCTTTCATTCTAGCTATATAAGTTTGATCAGAGCAAGATGTATGTAAAATTATACAATAATGAGTAATAATGGTCTTTTTTCTATTACATATTCATAGAGTACAGCCTAAATTCATTAAATTGTTGGCTAGGGTGACAAGAATTTCTAACTAAAAATAAGTCTTAACTGCAGTACTTTCACAAAACTTGTAATGGTTTACATTCTTGTTATGGTTTATGCTGTTTTTATGGTTGTGCTAACTCAAAGAATTTACTAGGGATTTTTTACAACACACACCCACACACATCCAGTCGTGTAATCATGTCTTTGTGGGGACCGCTCATTCATTTCTATGGGAAAAATGCTAGTGCTAACTATGACTACCTTAACCCCTACCCAGCCCTAACCATAACCATAAATAACCATAAGTAGGAGTTTTTACATGTTTAATTATTTCATCATAGTCACGGATTTTTATAAAATCGAGTTTTACGATATGTTTTTAGTTTTCCTAGTTTCCTGGTCCCCATAAGGTAAAAAAAAAAATGGTATTCATCATGTTGTGGGGACATTTGGTCTCCATAAAGTAAGATATACCTGGACACAAGCACGCACGCACACACACGCACAAACGCACACACACACACACACACACACGCACACACAGAGCTGAAGCATTAGACAGGCTTTGCGTCTGCCTGATTCTTTTAGTCATGACTGCAGAGTGACTTATAGTTTTGCATGGATTTCTTTCGCCTGAAATATTATTAAATCGATGTCATTTAAATGTCTAGCAATATTTTTAAATATGAAATAAAATTAAAATGCACATCTGCATGCATCTGAATATCGTGTATGAAGAAGGCATTCTCTCATTTACACATTATAGGGAAACAAAGAAGTATAAGGTCTGATGTTGTAGTTCAGGCAGACAGGGCTGGAACTGAGGTTTGCTTGATGGGGCAGGAGAACATGTGAAGACAAGACCCAGCATGAAGGTGTCAGCAACGTTCTGGCCCTCCGTGCGTCTCACCTCGTGAATAATAGTGCACCCTTTCACTATCCTTGCTGTTAATGGGCCCTCCGCAGCGTCGTGTCAAGATTCTGTGCTCATTATTTCTTCCTCTTAAGCAAACACCTGGGTCGCTCTTCTCATCTATCTTCTAATTTATTTTCTCCAGATCCTGGATAGCATTATTTTTGTCTTGAGTCATTATTTGGTCTTGATAATATATAAAGGCTTATTATGGCGTTCCCCCGTGGTTTTTTTTTTTTTCCTGTCCTCATTGTAGTTTTTGGGTTTTGTCCAGTTTCTGTCCAGTCAGCCTTGGGATTGAAGAACCGTGAAGATAAAACATCTCGCAAAGCCCTGTGCCGCAAAGACCTCTTTAAATCTGCCTGTAAATTTGTCATATAGACTGAAACGATTATATGTGGGTCAGGTTCCAGCAGCAGTGGGGAGCCTTGGTCACAAACTCTCGCTTTAGTTCAGCGGGGTGAAAAAGTTAGGAATGATTTGCGTCGCACCGTCAGGGTCGGATTTCAGTGCTGGGGAGGGAAGGAGCTCCTCCGGTGTGACATCATTATATGGCTCGAGTAAATAGACAGGTCACATTGCGCAGGCATTGGACAGGATCGTGTCCGTCCCCCTTTTTGAGGCATTATCCAGCACTTGAGATTCAGAGTCCGCGGCTTGTCTCATACGGGAGTGTCTTGTGAGATGAGAGTCGAGGTCCCGCGCCTCGGGGACTGGCTGTTCATTACGTCAACATTCTCAGGACTTGGACTGTCTCCGGCTTCCACTCTCCCCAGTTTCGATCTGCATAAGTATCCCCCCCGCATCCAAGAATGAGCATTTTATGAACTTTCTGATTCTCAGGACAAACGTCAGCAGCGCTCTCTGAGGTGCCTATGTTGCAAGAATGGAAATTAGGAGGAATAAAAATCAAGCACAGAGAAAAGTAACCTTTTGGACGGCATAACCGTGAATAAAAACAGCTAATAGATACGTTATGGATCACTGTGTTTTATTAGGGAAAATAAAGGCTTTACATCAGCGATAGCTGCCGAAATGGGAGGCACGTCTTTAATGTGTAACAGCTGGCTACCTTAACAGGCAGGCAGCTGTGTCATAGTAAGGGGCAGGGGAGTTTCCATAGCGACCAAATTGTCATGGTTACATAACGGCAGAGTGGAGAGCAGGGAAGGATCAGGGCCCAGTGAAAGCACATAATTTTGGGCCCCCCGCCCCACCCCATTCAATTAAGTTTGGACCCTTTTTGCCCCCGTCAGTCCCCCCCCCCCCCCCCCCCCACCCCGTCGTTGTAGCACCCTGGACGCGATGCCATCGTCCTCTATTCCAGAACATTCTTTTTCTTAACCCGGCTGCGTACTGTGCTCACGTCGGCAAACGTCATGCCATTTTTCCAACCCCATAACATCGGTGTAGCTTAGCTTTCTACAGACACCTTGCAGTCTTTGAAGATTTATTTCAGTTCGGAAGCTGCAGTCGACAGATAAAGACATCATTACGTTTTCATTCCGATCATGTAACTGAATCCCACACATTACTTTCTTAGCTTTGCCAAATGGTCTGTTTCAAATTGTTGAAAGGAACTTAGCTATTTAAAAACTAAACATTATTAATTGTTATGGACTATGCCACAAGAGCAAAACTGTTTCCTTGGATCACTGATTATGCTGTTTTAATCAATTAGTCTAATTCAAGGTCTATTGTTTATTTTCACAGGTAATTCAATTAGACCCCAAATGAATTGTGGTATTTAGATACTGCATCTGTGTCATCCTGTTTTTCCTAGAACGTGAACCATAGAATAAATCTGACTTGGAATAGTTCACAGAAAGTCATTTGTTCTGAAGTCTGACAATAAAAACAGTACAAAATAATGACTTTTAATATATGGAGAACTACGGCCAGGTGGGCAAATCCCCCAAACTATTTTGCACTATAAACAGAATGACCAAAGTTGCCACAGTTTAGAAGGCATGAATACTATTCACATGTAAGATATATTCATATTAAAAAAGGAAAAAATGCAATGATGTACCATGAAATCATACCCCACAGGAAAAGTCAATATTGAAAGGAGTTACAGTGAGTGGTACTGAAGTCAATATGCATGCATATCGGAATTCGAACCCGAGAAACTTTGGCTCAGCTGCCTTTCTTTGGTTTAGCCAGATGGTTCTGTTTCTATCCCAGTGAAATAAAGACGGGAAAAAGAGGCTTAAAATAGAAGGTAGGAGCCAGGCATGAGACTGATGAAACATTACAATGTCTAAAAAAGAGACCCTTTTGGCCAAAACGGTGTTTTCTTTGCAAATAGCGCCGCATTTTTCTGACCGTTTTGACATCACTGACAATATGAATTCCCAGATTAAGCCAATCCGAGCTGGGAGCCAAAGCAAAGCCTTTCAAGGTGATTCGCTGTGGATCTGAACATTCCTGAACATGTTTTAAAACCTCGGTGTTCACGTCCTTCATCCCAGGCCTCGTGTTTTATATGGTATCGGGATACATTAAACAAATAACGTTAGCCTTTTTCGGAGGGAAAAAACAGACATGCTTATCCTCTGCTCAGGCTTAATTTGACGTTTATTTCCAGTCCTGTCATTTTGCTACGTAAACTTGACAACTGGCAAACTGTTGCATATGTGTGTTTCTGTTTATGCGTGGCTGTATTATTATCCCGTTTAGCCAGTATAACCAGTAGGTATTTGTGTTCTCTTGCTTAGGTAGAGCGCTAACCACCCCACTGGACACAACCACTGGTCCCACACCAACCGTAAGCGTGTCAGAGAAAAACGAGGCCTCTGTAGTCCTGCCTGAGGGTGCCGTCCACGCTATACCAAGTGAAATGGAGATGAAGATCCCTGAGACTCGCAGACTGCCGCACGCCTCTCCGACATCATCCCCCCCCGAGTTTGTGTCTGTCTCAGGCCAGGAGCCTGCAAGCAAACCGCCTGTCGGTGAGGAGCCTACGGAAGAGCCTTCAGCCACGTTCTCCGCCAGCATGGCCCCCTCTGGTCGCCCCGTCCCCCCGTCTCCGCCGTCCCTGACCACTTCTCTATTCGACACTGACACCGAGCCGACAGAAGATCCTAAGGGCGACAGCAGCCAAGTAGAATCGGTGCCTTTGGCTGATCCTGACATGATGGAGAGCTTACCGGAGCTGCCCACTCCAAAAACCTCCAGCCCCTACCTTGACTTACCTACCGCGGATGAAAAGGAGCTGGGTAGCGCAGCGGAAGAGACGACTCAACTCCATGACCAGGCTCCGGTTGTGGCATCAATCCCAGTTCAACAGGGTGAGCCTAAGGCGCTGCCCGGGACTGACGGAATCGGCTCACAGTCGCATTCGACACCAGGTGTCCCCACTGAGCAGCTGACGCCCACAGAACTGCGGGACTTAGACCCCAAAACAGCGGCGCAGGAAGAAGGAAGTGCCTCCAGCGGACTTACCTGGTTAAGTCAACCCACCACTGCATCCGTTTTATCAAAAGAACCTTCTCCTAAAGACCAAGTTTTGGGAAAGCCTGCCGTTGTATACAAGGAAGAGGGCTCCACGGACGACGACGGGGCCCCCGCAGTGCCCTTCATGGAGACGGAGGGCAAACCTGATATCAGCAGAAACGCCGCCACGGACACGGCAGTCATTGGGGAGTCAGCTGCAGGCCAGTGGGACCCCGCGGGCATCGCCGAGACTGACAAAGATCCCAAAACAGGACCTGTGCATCTCCTCTTTCTCAACATTCACGATAAAAACCACTCAGGTGAGTATGTTTTACTATCCTCCTCCACCAAATCACATTACAATACCCATCTATAAAATGCTCAAATAAAATATGAAATACTGCTATGAAAAACAATTTTAACAAACCCTGAAAATTTGATACATTTCCTATTGAATATTCGACAAGAAATACATACATAAATCAATATTACTTTCTTATTTTACAGTAAATTAGTTTGTAAATAGAAATTACATGACAAAAATGTGTTCACAATATAGTGTATAGTTTTTGTTTATGGCTAATTAGGCAGCTTGATTTTAAGGAACAGTAAACGTGGCTTGATCTGATTAAATTAAGTCAGCTTTTGAGATTAATAACAATTTATACTGCACAATATCAAAGTATATAATTATGCAATTCCATAATTGTCATAGTTGATTTTCTGTTTGGTTGGTTTTCGACAGAGCAGTGTTTCTCAATCCGGTCCTAGGAAACCTGCAGTCGGACCGTGTTTTCGCTTCCCCCTGAGCTCAATGCCACAGTGCTACGGGAGCTGGGAGGGAGCGAAAATGTGGGCCAACCTGTGAATGGGGAAACACTGCGATAGGGGATGAGCTCTGGAACTCTGCTCTTTACATACTTTTGCTGTCACTGGATGTGACACGCATTGGAGCTGCAGAAGCTGTCCATGGTGCTGAATCCCATCACTTACAGACATACATGTGCATTAGTAACAATTCCCAGTGCAGTGATTTTTACCAGAATAGGGCCCGGAGCATAACCTTGCAGTGTAATATATGAAAAACAAATATTAGTGGTGCAATTCATATAATTACAGGGCAATGCGTTTCCCTAATAAGCCAACATAAATGCAATCTGCCTGGATTCTTTCTGTGCACAGGAAAAATGCACAAACAGATCTATCTATTAGGGCTCCAAAGAAAATTGCGTTTTGAGTTTTATCCAAGGTATTTATCTTTGTTCAGAAAATACACAATTTAACATTACAATGCATAAAAATAAGCAGTAAGTGACTAAAAACTAAAACGACTTTTTCCATAAAGGTATGGATGTCTGGTGTGATGGCTAGAAGAACACAGTTTAGGTTCCCAAACATCTGCTAGGTCCACCACTGCCACTCCAGTTTAGGTTCCCAGACGCCTGCTAGGTCCACCACTGCCACTCCAGTTTAGGTTCCCAAACATCTGCTAGGTCCACCACTGCCACTCCAGTTTAGGTTCCCAGACGCCTGCTAGGTCCACCACTGCCACTCCAGTTTAGGTTCCCAAACATCTGCTAGGTCCACCACTGCCACTCCAGTTTAGGTTCCCAGACGCCTGCTAGGTCCAC